>JAXIVJ010001516.1:0-135383 GCA_036785665.1 Chirona hameri
AAACCATCTTGGCGTCACTGATAAACGAAGTCAGGTCATTTGTAAACAGCAGAAAAAGCACCGGCCCCAAAATTGAGCCCTGGACCACACCATGCGTAATAGGAACGGTCTCCGCTGAGCCCCCGCGGACTCTCTGGTGACGGTCCTGAAGCCAGTCACTGAACCAGTGTGTGTCCACGCCGTACCAGCCCAGTTTGTCCAGGAGCCGGCCATGCTGGACGCTGTCAAAAGCCTTAGACGTGTCGGCTGTCGTCAGACAGCCGATCATCCCCTGGTCTATGCTTCGGGTGATGTAGCTGACAGCATCCAACACCGCCGACTCCGTGGACCTCCCCGGCCGAAACCCATGCTGCTCGTCACACAACACGCCGTGAGACAAAAGATAGTGCACAAGCTGAGTACAAACGACCTTTTCAGTAAGTTTCGCCACTGTAGGAATGATGGACACAGGTCGATAGTTGTTGGGATCGCTAGAAGACCCTGACTTGAAAATTGGGACCACAGTTGCGACTTTCCACTCCCTCGGGAGCACACCAGTCACGATAGAGGCATTGATCACATTTAGCAAGTGTGGGGCAATCACCGGGAACGTCAGTCGCAACATGCTCACTGTGATCCCATCATCGCCACACGCGTTTGATGACGACATCTGTTTCACGGCTGCGTGAAGCTCGGGTAGGGTGACGGGGTGCACCCTGAAAGCCCCACTCACGACGCGGGAGGGACAGGGGGACAGCGGCAGATCGGCAGTGCTCTCCGCCTCGAGCTCGGCGGCCACACGAGAACCCACCGTGGCGAAGTGGCGATTCAGACGATCGGCCCACTCTACTGTGCACACATGCGACTCACTAGCACCTGTTCTACCTTTAGGCCGTATCAAAAATCGCTGCAGATCTTTCCATGTCGTCTTACGTGAATACGTATACGAAGATAAAAAGAAGGATGACCTAGCTCGACACTGTGCACTTTTTACCGCGTTCCGCTTGGCTACATACGCCTGGCGAGTCTCTGCACACGGGTCAGCGTCACGATCAGCACGTGCCAGGTCACGCTCTCTCATCATACTACGCAGTTCATCGTTGTCAGTAAGCCACGGGGATGGCCGGTGTCTGAGCCGCACCTTAGTCAGCGGCATGTGTTTGTCCAGGGTGGGCGACCAGGCTGCTCGCCACGCGGCCCACTTGTCCTCCACCTCGCCCGACTGGCGCACCGCGGTCCAGTCCGCCAGTAGAAGCTCCAGTCGCAGCGCGTCCGGCACCAGGTTCCTAGTGGATCGGATGGTGACCTCCACCGGGCGCCGGCGCTCGCGCCTCACCGACGTCTCGGCGATGACCAGGTCATGGTCACTCCAGTCGCACGGCACGACGCAGGCCGATGTGGTGTTGTCGGTAGAGCGGACGATGATGTGGTCCAGTAGAGCTCCAACATAACACGCCGCCGTCATAACATAACACGCCGCCGTCATAACATAACACGCCGCCGTCATAACATAACACACCGCCGCCATAACATAACACGCCGCCGCCATAACATAACACGCCGCCGTCATAACATAACACGCCGCCGTCATAACATAACACGCCGCCGCCATAATATAACACGCCGCCGCCATAACATAACACGCCACCGCCATAACATAACACGCCGCCGCCATAACATAACACGCCGCCGTCATGACATAACACGCCGCCGTCATAACATAACACGCCGCCGCCATAACATAACACGCCGCCGTCATGACATAACACGCCGCCGTCATAACATAACACGCCGCCGCCATAACATAACGCCGCCGTCATAACATAACACACCGCCGCCATAACATAACACGACGCCACCATAACATAACACGCCGCCGCCATAACATAACACGCCGCCGTCATAACATAACACGTCGCCGTCATAACATAACACGCCGCCGCCATAACATAACACGCCGCCGCCATAGCATAACACGCCGCCGTCATGACATAACACGTCGCCGTCATAACATAACACGCCGCCGCCACATTATCTCGACGTCGGTCGCTGATTATATTTGGTCTGCGAGACTATCAGGCTGTCTACACATTCTCAAAATTATCGCGAACCGAGGATTGAACCCGGCCGCCCTTTTTTGCTGTCAGCTGTTGAGGACCTTGATAATCTCTACATGGTCTCCTGTAGAGACCATGTAGCAAACGTCGTATGTGACATTGAACTCATGTCATGAAGGTGGCGCCACCTTATCACCGGCAGGTGGCGCTGTGACTGCAACGGCGGAACTAAGTTGTATTAAAATAATTGCCTATTAGCAATTAGTTTTTGATTGTTATTATTGATAAATATTACATACATGTTAACGAAAAATATTTATTTACGGAAAACCGGCGTATCAACCTCATCCAGTATTCATCCGAAAGTGAGCTGCTAATTGTTCAAACCCATCAAATGTATGTGTCGACCTCAACTTACAGAACAACATGCATTGGGTTTATGGCATTGATATCGATTCCTCTTGGTTTTATTATTTATGTATATCTTATTTACGAATTATGTTTCAATATCAATTATTAAATAACCGCGGGATGGGCAGCTCCGCGAAATATAATATTGGCCGCTCTAAATAGTAGGTACCCGTATAAATTAATGACATTTCATTTTCTAGACAATGTCTAATAAGAGAGAAAAAAAAATGTGTTCATTTAACCCTATTTGTAACAGGCTCCTGGCTACCCCTATTTGTAACAGGGGGGCGGATTCCGCCCCCCCCCCGGAGATCTCGAGATCTACCCGTCCGATTTTCAAAAATGAAACGGTGTTTGGTTCCCCTCAACACGATCTACATTTATAAATAATAAAAACAAATATAAATTTGGAACAGGGGGGCAAAAACTACAAATTTTAGTGGTATTTTTTATCCAACATAGCTTTCATGTTTATCGACTGATTTTAACACAACTAATAGGAATCGATAGAGATTGAATCGGAAATTGATATATGACGGTGACGTTTAAAAATTCAAAAATCATAGGCGTGTGCAGGTCACTCAATATGGGGGTGAAGTAAATGCGTATTAAAAAAATTTGATGTTGTTTTTTGATAAATGAAATGGTATGTGATTGAGACATTAGAAAAACAGTTATAAATCATATTTTTTGCCATAGGCGGTATCAGGTTAGTGAAAAAGGGGGGTAAAATTGGGAAAAATATTAACCGCGGACAAGTTGCTACCCAGCACTATAAATATGTTACTGATCATAGATAGTTCCTTTTTGCATGTTGTACTTCATCATAGGCGTATCCAGGATCCAAACTAGGGCGGCGCAAGACCTTTTGATAAGTATATTATCCGCTATTATGATACTAACTAGTCAACAGTGACTATTTCACTTACAACTTCAATTAACATTGCTTACCCCCCTTTTTACCCTACCTGGACTCGCCTATTATCTTATAATTGTTCGTAGAGTAGCCTGTGGTGCGTGTTTCATCCGAAAACTGCAGTATGTTATGTCATTGTACGCCCATGCCTCTTAGTTTCCTTGCAATAATATGACCCCCTTTTTTCCATTCCTGAGCGCGCCTCTGCAAAAAATGACTTTATTCCCTTTTCTGGTCTCATATGTGCATATATTATTATAAGCTAAACGTATATTGCGCCGTTATCGCTGGCATATCGTCATCACCATGCCAGTCACCCCCCTTTTCATGTTCCTGAACACGCCCCTGAAACTCTATATGTAATAAATTATGCAAATAATGGAAGCAGAAGCTATCCTTTACATCTTGATAGCTATAAATGCCCCTTACATTGCTCTATTGGCTTCCCGCCAAGCATTGAATACTTCCTGGAAATCCCCCCCCCTTTCAAGCCCCTGAAACCGCCTCTGCCATGCAATTTTGTATAATATTTAATTAACATCATCTAATTTGCACTTGTTGCAATCACGGTAAGCCGATGTAACTCCTTGATACTTGATGCAGTTAGGAAGAGACCGTGAAGATCGCATTTCCGTATTTTCGCCAAATATCGCCTCCGAACCCACCCAAAACTGTGCCCTGGAACCGCCTCTGTTCAAGTTAAGAACTCAAAATTTTGACTCCAAATGCGGAGTTCAATTCTATGAAAAGTCCCAAAATGTCATGGGCCTGCTCCCAGCCGTTCTGGAGATATCTGCGAAAAACATGAGGGGGGGGGGGCGGAATCCGCCCCCCTGTTACAAATAGGGTTAAAGAGTGATGAGGAATTTGTAGGATTAAAAAAAAGAATGTACCAGAAGGCTCGGGAAACAGCAAGTGAGAAAACGAATTTTATAGATTTCCGCCATTTCGGTAGTGCAGTGTGCCGAGTCGCACGTCAACGTGTACTTTTGTGAATCTGGGTCCGGCGGATTGGGTAAGTAGTGGTTGGTGAGGCTGCACAATCGTAATCAAATGTATATGGAAGATAATTTTCATGAGATAGGATGTCTAGTTTATCACAATTCACAGTGTGAGATGTTCGTCCGTTGTTGTTGTTGTTTCCGTCTTTTGGCCCTTTGCCTTGTTCCTGTGATAATCCTCAACAATCCTAGCCCGTCGGCCGTCAGTATCAGTTGGTCATTTTGTAGATTTTAACCTAGTGCTCAAGATGTTGAAAAATCGAGCATTTCACCAATGTCAATATACACTTCACAATGATGTATACACCAACTATGGTAATTTGGACCCATTTTTTAACACTGTACCCACTGTTCCCAACCAATAAATTTGGCCGGTGCGTTGCTGAAGTATTACCACCATGTCTGCCACAGCTGAAGTATAAAACATAATCAAACATGACCTAACCTTTACAGCAATTACAGTCGCTGAGACCCAGGGCAATAGAACACTGGGTACTCCAAAGTTTTGTTTAGTATATACTAAAAATATACTATAAAAACTAGAAAACATACCAACAAATGAAGGTCACTACCAGATTTGGAATAATATACCAAATATGGATGCACGACATTCGCGGCAAGTATGGCGTTCGTGTTTCAATCAAGAATAATACAGATTTGTACAGCCTTTGCATTTACTCCCGTGCAGTGGCATTCTTCGTCACCGACGGCAGGGTATTTATTGGTCCGCGTCTCGCTTTATGTTCCAGTTTCTGGTTAGTTAGTGGAATGTATTTATAATTTAATTATTTAATTTTTGTCAGTTCTGTGAGCAGTCATTGTCGTGTTAACAGCCTTGGAATTTGTGTCATTTTCTGGACTTTTTGGGTCCAAAGAATTTTGCTCTCTTCATATTTCATATTTCATATCAGGCCGCTCAATATTTTTTCCCACAAGTTTGGTAAGACTTCGCTCGGCCTTCGGCCTCGCTCGTAATATACATCCTTGACACCTAACTGGCTGAATTTGGCAACACTGTTGAGATAATTTTGTATGTACTCATTGGTTATTTGCAGAACTGTGTACATACAAGTTATTGGTTCATGTCGTATTCTTCTGCAGCCGGCTGTTGCGCTGAAGCGGCGGAGCCTGGACAGCTCGGCGGCGACTGCTGTGTGTTGAATAGTGCAAGTCCGATCGGGTCTGCTGCCATTGTACTGGGACTGGCGCATGTGAGGCCTTCTGCATTTATATTGTTGCTAAGCGTGGCGTTAGTCCAGTCCCTGGGGTGCTTGACAAGGGATTAACTTGGTATGTATCTTAGGATGAGCATTAGTCGGCTCAGCAGTAGCAGAAAAGGGCTCCTGTACTCAGCAATCTGGGGCTTCCCCGGCACAAGCGTTGATGTCATGCAGTTTGTTTTCACATTCTGTTGTGTATTTTCCTTGGTGTGAAACATGTGTTATATAAAATATATGTGATTAATCTCATTATAAAGGCATTGCACGTGATTTTAAACATTGGCAGATCCAGAACGGTGGTTTCGGGCCTGGGGAATATAAAATATATGTGATTGATCTCATTATAAAGGCATTGCACGTGATTTTAAACATTGGCGGATCCAGAACGGTGGTTAATTTTGCTCCGATTTCAGGTGTTTTTTTTGTGGAGGGGGGAGGGGGCATGGCCATCATGCCCCCCTTCCCCTGGATCCGCTAGTGATTTTATATATCACATTTGTATGTGCTCTGCTGTAGTATTTATCCTGATCTAGTCATAAGCATGCTTGAATTTCATTCATATATATTATATTATATATTGTATATTGACAAAATATATATATATATATATATATATATATATATATATATATATATATATATAAATATATATATATATATATATATATATATATATATATATATGTATATGTATATAGATATAGATATAGATATAGATATAGATATAGATATAGATATAGATATAGATATAGATATAGATATAGATATAGATATAGATATAGAAATAGATATAGATATAGATATAGATATAGATATAGATATAGATTAGATATAGATATAGATATAGATATAGATATAGATATAGATATAGATATAGATATAGATAGATATATATATATATATATATATATATATATATATATATATATATATATATATATATATATATATATATATATATATATATATGTATATGTATATGTATATGTATATGTATATGCATATGTATATGCATATGCATATGTATATGTATATGTATATGTATATATATATATAGTGCAAATCAAGAATACTGATGTCAAGATCGGATATTTTGCCACAGTATGTTGCCTAAAATATGATATTCCTAATCACGTACGATACCTATATTTAATATTATTGCATTACTAATGGTCTTCTCACATGATAATAACTAAATAATAAATGCATTAATGAATATATAATACGTTAATAATTTAGTTGATATCATGAAATCA
Organism: Chirona hameri; assembly: GCA_036785665.1. Lineage (NCBI taxonomy): Eukaryota > Metazoa > Arthropoda > Thecostraca > Balanomorpha > Balanidae > Chirona > Chirona hameri. The sequence continues at coordinate 6,841 of JAXIVJ010001516.1, forward strand.
TTAGCAATAATATAACATTTCAAAAAGGTCACAGTCAGTGACTACTCACGTCGTTTCCTCATTCCGTCGAATTGAAAAATTGTTGTCTGCAACGGGATTCGAACCCGCGCTTAGCCATCGCTCGATCTGCATGGGTTCACGAGATGCTTAATAACTCGAAAACGAACCTCACGGCGTACACTTTTGAACCCAGAAATCGAAAGAAAAATGTTCACGCTTCCTTTCTAGCTACTTTTTATTGTCGTATCGGTTGCAGGTAAAAAAATCCGTGGGCCCGTAAAATGTTTTTTAACATGGAACCCTATGGCCTAGTAGGAAAATGTACGCCCTGCTGCCATATGGACTTTGGACGACTTTGGACGGCTGGGACCCATGTTTATCTGCGTTGCTGAAGTATTACCGCCATATATGCCACAGCTGAAAAGCCTAAAACATAATCAAACATAATCAAACATGACCTATCCTTTACAGCAATTACAGTCGCTGGGAACAGTTTATACTCGGCTCGCGTTGCACGCTGCAGAAAAACCGTGGGGGCTGTGGCCCCCAGACCATCTTGTAGACAAAACCGATTCCCAGGGTTGTCATGCTCCCAAAATTTGGGAGGTGCGTTGCTAAAGCATTGTCCCCAGGGGGTTGTCATCCCTGTAGCTGCCATATGCTCGGATGTGATGTCATTAAATTCCAAATTTTGGCGAATCGACAATTCATGGTTGGCAAAGTTGCTGTTTGCTGGTACACATTTTGTACTCTTTTGTATTCTGATAGGGGGCTGTAGGTCTCCAAAGCTTGATCCAGTTGACAATCAAATGAAATATAATTATTCATCATATCTGATTTGATTATGTTTATTTTCCCTTTTCAAAGAGTACGAAACATTTCAAAAGAGTACAAAATGCATTCCAGCAAACAGCAACTTTGCCAACCATGAATTCTACATTTGTGGTGTAAGGCGTAAGCCTTCTAACATTAGAGAAGGAGTAAGGGTAATATGCTGTAATCACGGACACTTCCTATCGTCAGACTTGATGCTATCAGAATGTAAACAATGTGTCAGTATTGTCCGCATTCTGATAGCATGAAATGTCCAGGATTTGGAGTCCCAGACTGGCTATTGATTCGACAATGATTGAATCAATTGGAATCGTTCAATCAAAATTAATTGAATCAAAACATAATTGATTCACCACCACATCTTGTTATTCATGAATCATGATTGAATCAAAAGCCACATCAAATCAAGGCTGATTGAATCAAAAGCCGCATCAAATCAAGGCTGATTGAATAAAAAAAAACTTTTAACGATTCAATTACACTGGTAAATTGTGCAAATACATGCAGTCCCAGTGGCTACATTCATTTATACTGAAATAGTATTGCTGTAACAATGGTTTAATGATCATATATATGCATGTTTACATTTGTATTGATTGGACATGAATTCACCTCATATATTTAAATGTTTAATCGATTATAATGTCAATCGATTAAAATATTTGTTTTGATTCTTTGAATCAGAATGAATAAATTTTAAAAATTGTATCCATGAATCGAACGGTGATTGAATCATTCAGATTCCAAAATGAGTCGTGATTGAATCGTTCCAAAAAAGTTGAACCAATAACCAGTCTGAATTTTGGACATGTGGAGATTGGACTTTTATCCTATCTTTACCCATTTACTGTCAAAATAGGAGTGACTTAGGAGCCACATTGTATTTAAATAACTTGGACATCTTAATAAGTCTTTCTTACAGTTTTGTTATACAAATCAGCTGGGTAGAACTCTGTATAGTCTTTAAAAAATAGTTATGTATTATTGATTTGTATAGGGGCAAGTGATTCTGTGATCATGGGATGTGACATAGACAGGGATGTTAACACCAGTGAGTCAGATTTTATCAAATTGCTGGATGAAGGTACCTTCTTATAGGGCCTTGATTGTACCCAAAAATGGGTATGCTTGGCCAAAAATTGTTATGGAAAGTGACCTTGACAAGCGTGATCCACATATTGATTGATGTGCTAGCGCATTGTGCCAATGACGTCATCAAATTCAGCACCCTTGACTATTGATAGCGTGGGTTTTACAGAAATTCATAGTCTTGCAACTATTAATTACATTCCACGATCAGGAACCGTCAAAAAGGCGTCTTTTGAACACAACCATTCATTGTTTACAGCAAATCTATTTTCTTCCCTCATCCATGGGTATAAATTAAATATTTAGGTTTTGATTGTGAATATGAAAATATGTTTGAAAGCCTAGAGTGCTGTATTAGGTATCTATATTGCGGCGGCAATTGATAATGTGACGTGATATAGGAAACAATATTTTTGGGAAGGTTAAAGGAAATAGTTCACCTTCAACATGGGTTTTTTTACCTGAAATAGCAGTGTTGAAGCTGGTGTTGGAAACTCCTATCTGCAAGTTTTGTTTGGCTGAAACTGCAGCTGAAGATATTTACTTTTTGGCGAAGGAATGCAGCGCTACAAAATAATTGTGTATTATTATTTTGTTTAATAAATTTAGTCCGAATGTTTTGTATGGATGGATTTCCGAGGTCAGGACCCGCGCTAAGCAAGGCTTGTTGTGCAGGTCCTGACCTCACCACCCAATCGCGCAATTTCTTTTGGCAGGCATAATTTATAGACGAACGTTTTACGTGCCCGACATACCTGGACACGGTCAATATGCCCTGCATTCCTTTTGTAGTGCCGCATGGCGCATACCAGGGCACTATAACCCTCGCCCTACGGGAGTTTTTTTTCACCTTCGCCCTACGGGGGGGGGGGCATGACAGGCCCCCCGGTTAACTTCCAAACCAAGCAATTTAAAGCAATCCGGTAAGAACCAGCAGGTTGCCTGTCATGAGAGGAATCTAACAGTATGCGATTTTTAGGTTTCAGGTCAACGGGTGACCTTCCAGGTCAAGTGACTGACCTCGGATTTACCACGTCCAGAACAGCGATTTTGCTCTTCAGAAAACCTCAAAATTAGAAATTGATAAATGTAAATAAAAAGGCATGTTCCTAGACCAATTTTGGCTCAGTAATACTAAAAAGGTAATTATTCGTTCGTATCTTGTCCAAAAATGTCAAAAAAGTTGTTAAAAAATGACGTCATCAGTTTCTTCACTTAGGAAGCCATCACTCAGTCGAAAATGAAGATATTGCTTTGCAATTTGGTATGGGTATTGCCCATACTCAGTTATCTCACATATATTCCGGTTTTTCTAATATCTTTGAAAATTTTGATTTTGTGGCGATTAAATTTTTTTTTAATTTTAGGGGTCAAAAACCCAAAATTTTGCAAATCAAAGATTGCCATTTTAAAGATAATGTCATTTTGCATATTTCGGGAATTGCGTTTGCAATTTGCTTTAAAACTCTGTTTTCTACGATTTGTAAAATATTTCTTATTTTTTACCAACATGACGTCATCAAAACATTATTATCTCCCAAACTTCTTGACCAATTTCAATTAAATTTGTACAGCCTGCGTATAATTGTTGTAAACTCAGCTACCAAATATGTCAGCAAGGTGCACCCTATGTGTCAAAAGTTATTCAAGAAAAACCACTAGGGGGGGCTGTCAGCCCCCCCCCCCCCCGTAGGGCGAGGGATAACACACCATAAAATTAATAATTTACGACCTGTCCCGAATTGCGCGATGTATGTCCATTTTTGATAATATAAAAATAAATTGTATTTCGAAATATAATCAAATCTTGTTCTGATAAACTTTCTGAAAGTAAACTATTTCCTTTAAATTTGTTTTTGGGCGTATACAAATATGAGTTAGAGTCAGGGTTGTGCTCGACTCAGATTTTTAGACTGACTCGACTCTGACTCATTTACGAAGGGCTTCTGACTCAACTCTGACCCAAGCGGGGAAATGATTTGTTTGAGTCGACTCAGCTTTGACTCATTTGTCTTTACGCCTGACTCAACTCTGACTCAAGCGAGGGGGACAATTTTTTGAGTCGACTCAACTTTTACTCATTTGCTTTTACCCCTGACTCAACTCTGACTCAAGCGGGATTTTGTTTTTGTTAAGTCGACTCAACTTTGACTCTTGTGAAAATTGCTTGAGTCGACTCATTTTTGACCTCAAGTTCAACTAACTTAACGACTTCGATTCAAATTTATTTTACTTGCAAAAACTCAGAATATTATATCATATATGTAAACATTTTTATTTTTATTTACTCTGGATCAAGGCACATGCATGACTATTGCATCATAATCATAAATAAATATCTACTGCATCCAGCTGCATTGTAAGCTATATTCAAATATATATATTCCTAATAACAATAATAATAATAAGATGAAGAAGAAGAATAATAATAATAATTATTATTATTATTTCGCACCAGCACATGTACGCACGCACTTTACCACTATTGTTAATTGCTATGGATTTGAATGGTCCTATATGATAGGATGCAAATATGAAATAAGTGAGGCTTATTTGAAGCTGGTTCTTGAGCTGGACTGAAAAGTAAAACAGGTGTTAATTAAAATTGAGTTGCCAAACCAATCAACAAGGTCAATAGTCAATACTAATAGCAGTCTAGCAGGTTGTAAAACACTAACCGGTGTGCTGTATTCATGAATACTGAATAGGTACTTACGGTTATGAATTAAAGTTATAATTCCTGGCCTTTTGTTACTTACACAATTTTGCTCAGTCAGATAGACACTAGACTGCAGACTGCAGAGTGCAGTAGGAACACTGCATTTAGAACACATCAGTCAATACACTATGATACGATATTGATATCTTTTGCATTAGTATAATTCAATTAAACCACACCATCCACCAGCGTTTTAAAAGGTGTGCGGTGCCACACAGACATGTAACTCCCCCACTGCCAACCCCAACCACAAAATATAATATTTTGTAATTTGTCGCGTTCAACTTCAATACAATTCAACACAGATTTCAAACTGTTGTGGCCAAGCAATGTAATGTTTTGATTGGCTGAAAGCCTGACAATGATGAACCATCTGTTAGAAAAAGAAAGGTATAGGTGTATAGGAGCTAGCGGCTCTGTCACTAGCAGTATGAAATGATGTTGAGCTAAACCTGGCTAATACATACCTATGAACTGTTTAGTGGTTACATTGATATAAATAAATTTGTAGGATCGCTAAGATGCAGCTCAGTGTAGACACTGTGATGCAGTGTTGTGATGCCACATTTTCCATCAGGATAGGATTGATTGTAGCCAATGACGTCCAAATATGAGATGAATATGACTAGATCTAGGCAAGCTGCGTTCACTTCAAAATCCTGACTGGCTGCACCATTTAAAACTGGGATGTTGGCGGCATCTGATTTATGGTAAAGCACCACTAAATGTCAGAGGATTTCACTACTGATTGGCTAAGCCAAGAATATTAATCATCGCATGCCGTTAGGGCATTCCTAACACTGAAATTATGAACGTCACCTCAGACCTCATTGTATCCAAAATAATATTGATGAAGCTTGCAGTTGCCAAGCTCATCAGACTTACCACTATACACTGACTACCACTACCACTGTACTATGACTAAGTACCTGAAAGGTAATCGCTCAGAGGTCCATGCGGTTTACCCCTTAAATGCAGGGGCTCCACCACGGGGCGTCAAAATTCTTGAGCCAGGGGGATTATCCCTCAAATTTTCCCTGACAAACAACTATAAATCAGTGTTCAGTTGTTCTAATTATGTGTTACCTCCAACCAGTGCAACAGTTTTTTGCTGACGCTTCACCCCCCCCCCTACATTTTTGTTCTCAAATTTTGGCAAACCATTCAATCGCTTCAGGATGTTGTGACTTATGATAACTCACAACAAAACGCTTCATAGTATCTTTCCTAAAACAATAAACTTCCACCACAGCTGTGCACAAAGTTCTGCCGTGCAATGTCAACATCATCTGAATTCTACCATCCTCCTTTATAATGTGACAAAGATAATTAACATTATTACTTTTTCAATTGGCACCGACCCTAGCCGCCACTTTATAGTTAACACTTTGACATCACTCATGCATTTTGACTGACTTCAGAATGTTGTACTGTAACACTTGTTGGATTGTAACACTTTTTTGCGCCATTATACTTAATGTCATTCGATAAGGAAAACATTGGTATTAGCACAGTGGATATAAATGGTATTAGTTCAGTAATTCAACTCCCCAGTTTATACCCAGTATGTGTTGTTCTTGAGCTGAGATGGAAGAAGAGTAGTCAGTTGATGGTACAACAGACTGAATAGTGGCTTGTCTTTGACAGTCTTCAGTTTAATATGACGTCATTAATATTGTAGCACAACTCCTTGAATCTTGACACGTGTATATTCAACATGGTTGTAACTTATAATACCCTTTAAAACCTCCCTGAAACTCGCACAAAAAAGTGAATAAAAAGTGCGGATGGAATTTTCAAGATAACTAGTCTAAACAGTCATTTGGAGAAATTGCATATGTGAGTTGTGACACTCCCAGAGTAACTTGTGAGCTGCTAGTAGCTAGTAGCTAGACGCATGTGGACCAGTATCCTTACCAATCACAGTCTTCACTCTATTCATCAACACATTTGAGGATATATACATCAGAGCGGAAGGAAATCCGTATGATTGATACGGCCTGGATTGATATTTGTTGTCAATTCGTTGGTGTAGTGGGAGAAACGCGCTCGAACCAATTCAAACTAAGTGAACTGGGATGTGATAACTGTAGGATTTCAGAGATAACAATTATTTCGGCGTTAGAAAACAAAGTCAATTGTGATCTGTTGTTGAATTAACATTCTTAAAGTACCTTAACCTCAATAAATTTGTGATGCAAACTTGTATTTCAGACATAAATGGCGCGTATGGTACAAGGTTCGTATACACATTCCAGAATGTTATGTTGATATGTTATTATTAGGTTAAATATACTGCAGTTATCATTTCTATGTACATATTTAATATTGTATTGTTTCACTTATGATAAGGAGCAGTCAGCAGAGTTTGTGATGAGTTAAGTACTCTTCAAGTTTTTTTTAGACAGAAAATTGATTTGTGGGTTTGAAAAGCACTCTAGAACATTATTTGGACCCCTTTATTATTTAGTTGCTCCTATTTTGTGTTTGTTATATCAGATGTAACTTTGACTTGTAAGAGGATGAGTCGACTCAGCTTTGACTCAAGCAGCATCCAGGTGACTCAACTTTGACTCAAGCGACATCCATGCGACTTCGCTCTGACTCAACTCAAACCCCTATTTTGATTAAGCGACTCGACTCTGACTCAAGTTGAGCCCTTATTTTTTTAAGCGACTCGACTCTGACTCAAGTTGATTTGAGTCAGAGTTGAGTCAAATCTGACTCACCGACTCTGAGTCGAGCACAACCCTGGTTAGAGTACTGTGCTTGTTGTGGCAGCCTACACACCAGTCATATCAATATTGCTATTGCATTGAGCTGAACCATTGCTATTGCATTGAGCTGAACCAGACTAGTTATTGATTCTTGTCTGGTTGGATCCGCCACTGACGGTCATAATATAACTGCTTTGAGCCAGATACAACATGGCTCAGGAAGTCAGAATGGGCCCTCAGGAGGTCGGAACTGAACCACTGGATGCCTGTGTGGCCTTTGGTAGCTGAGTTTACGACAATTATACGCAGGCTGTAAAAATTTAATTGAAATTTGTCAAGAAGTTTGGGAGATAATAATGTTTTGATGACGTCATGTTGGTAAAAAAAGAAATATTTTAAAAATCGTAAAAAACAGAGTTTTAAAGAAAATTGCAAGCACAATTCACCAAAGATGCAAAATTACATTATCTTTAAAATGGCTATCTTTGATTTTCAAAATTTTGGGTTTTTGACCCCTAAAATAAAAAAAAAGAAGGTTTTGTTAAATCCCCACAAAATCAAAATTTTCAAAGATATTAGAAAAACCGGATTATATGTGAGATAACTGAGTATGGGCAATACTCATACCAAATTTCAAAGCAATATCTTCATTTTTGACTGAGCGATGGCTTCCTAAGTGTAAGAAACTGATGACGTCCTGTTTTTAATAACTTTTTTGGACATTTTTGGACAAGATACGAACGAATAATTACCTTTTTTTGTATATCTGAGCCAAAACTGATCTAGGAACATGCCTTTTTATTTACATTTATCAATTTCTCATTTTGAGGTTTTCTGAAGAGCAAAATCGCTGTTCTGGACGTGGTAAATCCGAGGTCATTCACTTGACCTGGAAGGTCACCCGTTGATCAGAAACCTAAAAATCGCATACCGTTAGATTCCTCGCGTGACAGGCAACATGCTGGTTCTTACCGAATTGCTCTAAGTTGCTTGGTTTGGAAGTTAACAGGGGGCCTGTCAGCCCGCCCCCCCCCGTAGGGCGAAGGTGAAAAAAGCTCCCGTAGGGCGAGGGTTATAGTGCCCTGGTATGCGCCATGCGGCACTACAAAAGAAATACAGGGCATATTGACCGTGTCCAGGTATGTCGGGCACGTAAAACCTTCGTCTATAAATTCTGCCTGCCAAAAGAAATTGCGCGATCCGGTGGTGAGGTCAGGACCTGCACAACAAGCCTTGCTTAGCGCGGGTCCTGACCTCGGAAATCCATCCATACAAAACATTCGGACTAAATTTATTAAACAAAAAAACAAACAAATACTTTTGTAGCGCTGCATTCCTTCGCCAAAAAGTCAATATCTTCAGCTGGAGTTTCAGCCAAACAAAACTTGCAGATAGGAGTTTCCAACACCGGCTTCAAAACTGCTATTTCAGGTAAAAATCCCATGTTGAAGGTGAACTATTTCCTTTAACCTTCCCAAAAAATATTGTTTCCTATATCACGTCACATTATCAAGCGCCGCCGCAATACAGATACCTAATACAGCACTCTAGGCTTTCAAACATATTTTCATATTCACAAGCAAAACCTAAATATTTAATTTATACCCATGGATGAGGGAAGAAAATATATTTGCTGTAAACAATGAATAGTTGTGTTCAAAAGACGCCTTTTTGACCGGTCCTGATCATGGAATGTAATTAATAGTTGCAAGACTATGAATTTCTGTAAAACCCACGCTATCAATAGTCAAGGGTGCTGAATTTGATGACGTCATTGGCACAATGCGCTGGCACATCAATCAATCAATATGTGGATCACGCTTGTCAAGGTCACTTTCCATAACAATTTTTGGACAAGCATACCCATTTTTGGGTACAATCAAGGCCCAATAAGAAGGTACCTTCATCCAGCAATTTGATAAAATCTGACTCACTGGTGTTAACATCCCTGTCTATGTCACATTACATGATCACAGAATCACTTGCCCCTATACAAATCAATAATACATAACTATTTTTAAAGACTATGCAGAGTTCTACCCAGCTGATTTGTATAACAAAACTGCAAGAAAGACTGATTAAGATGTCCAAGTTATTTAAATACAATGTGGCTCCTAAGTCACTCATATTTTGACAGTGAATGGGTAAAGATAGGATAAAAGTCCAATCTCCACATGTCCAAAATTCAGACTGGTTATTGGTTCAACTTTTTTGGAACGATTCAACCACAACTCATTTTGGAATCTGAATGATTCAATCAGCGTTCGATTCATGGATACAATTATTATAATTTATTCTTTCTGATTCAAAAATAAAAACAAATATTTTAATCGATTCACGTTTGATTCAACATTTAAATTTATGAGGTGAATTCATGTCCAATCAATACAAATGTAAACATGCATATATATGACCATTAAACCATTGTTACAGCAATAGTATTTCAGTATAAATGAATGTAGCCACTGGGACTGCATGTATTTGCACAATTTACCAGTGCACTTGAATTGTTAAAGTTTTTTAAATTCAATCAGCCTTGATTTGATGCGGCTTTTGATTCAATCAGCCTTGATTTGATGTGGCTTTTTATTCAATCATGATTCATGAATCACAAGATCTGGTGGTGAATCAATTATGTTTTGATTCAATTAATTTCGATTCAACGATTCCAATTTATTCAATCAGTGTCGAATCAATAACCAGTCTGGGACTCTAAATCCTGGACATTTCATGCTATCAGAATGCAGACAATACTGACACATTGTTTACATTCTGATAGCATCAAGTCTGACGATAGGAAGTGTCCGTGATTACAGCATATTATCCTTACTCCTTCTCTAATGTTAGAAAGCTTACGCCTTACACCACAAATGTAGAATTGTCGATTCGCCCAAATTTGGAATTTAATGACATCACATCCGAGCATATGGCAGCTACAGGGATGACAACCCCTGGGGATAATACTTTAGCAACGCACCTCCCAAATTTTGGGAGCATGACACCTTGTGAATCGGTTTTGTCTAAAAGATGGTCTGGGGGCCACAACCCCCACTGTTTTTCCGCAGCAAGCAAAGTATAAACGTGGGTTTCAGCGACTGTAATTGCTGTAAAGGTTAGGTCATGTTTAATTTATGTTTTAGACTTTTCAGCTGTGGCAGATATGGCGGTAATACTTCAGTAACGCACATAAACGTGGGTCCCAGCGACTGTAATTGCTGTACACCTTACACCACAAATGTCAAATCATGGTTGGCAAAGTTGCTGTTTGCTGGTATGCATCTTGTACTCTTTTATACTCTTTTGAAATTTGTCGTACTCTTTGAAAAGGGAAAGTAAACAATCAAATCAGATATGATTAATAATCATATTTCATTTGATTGTCAACTGGATCAAGCTTTGGAGACCTCCAGCCCTCTATCAGAATACAAAAGAGTACAAAATGTGTACCAGCAAACAGCAACTTTGCCAACCATGATGTCGATTCGCCAAAATTTGGAATTTAATGACATCACATCCGAGCATATGGCAGCTACAGGAATGACAACCCCCTGGGGACAATGCTTTAGCAACGCACCTCCCAAATTTTGGGAGCATGACAACCCTGAGAATCGGTGTTGTCTACAAGATGGTCTGGGGGTCACAGCCCCCACGGTTTTTCTGCAGCGCGCAACGCGAGCCGAGTATAAACGTGGGTCCCAGCGACTGTAATTGCTGTAAAGGCTAGGTCATGTTTGATTATGTTTGAGACTTTTCAGCTGTGGCAGATATGGCGGTAATACTTCAGCAACGCACATAAACGTGGGTCCCAGCGACTGTAATTGCTGTAAAGGTTAGGTCATGTTTGATTATGTTTTATACTTCAGCTGTGGCATACATGGTGGTACTACTTCAGCAACGCACCGGCCAAATTTATTGGTTGAGAACAGTGGGTACGGTGTTAAAAAATGGGTCCAAATTACCATAGTTGGTGTATACATCATTGTGAAGTGTATATTGACATTGGTGAAATGCTCGATTTTTCAACACCTTGAGCACTAGGTTAAAATCTACAAAATGACCAGCTGATACTGACGGCCGACGGGCTAGGATTGTTGAGGATTATCACAGGAACAAGGCAAAGGGCCAAAAGACGGAGGTAACGGTGGGGCTGGTCTGGAGTCCATGACTCCAGACCAACAACGGTGATAGTAACTTCAACCTTGATTTGATTGCCCGGCCGCGACGGTGACGCCAGCTCTACCGTTACCAAGACGGACAAAACAACAACGAACAAACATCTCAAACTGTGAATTGTGATAAACTAGACATCTTACCTCATGCAAATTATCTTCCATATACATTTTACTACGATTGTGCAGCCTCACCAACCACTACTTACCCAATCCGCCGGACCCAGATTCACAAAAGTACACGTTGACGTGCGACTCGGCACACTGCACTATCGAAATGGCGGAAATCTGTAAAATTAGTGTTGTCACTTGCTGTTTCCCGAGCCTTCTAGTACATTTTTTTTAATAAATCCTACACATTTCTCATCACTCTTTAAATGAACACAAAAAATAATTAAGATAAACAAAATTGTTTAATTTCTTATTAAACATTGTCTAGAAAATGAAATGTCATTAATTTATACGGGTACCTACTGTTTAGAGCGGCCAATATTAGATTTCGCGGAGCTGCCCATCCCGCGGTTATTTAATAATTGATATTGAAACATAATTCGTAAATAAGATATACATAAATAATACAACCAAGAGGAATCGATATCAATATCAAACCCAATGTATGTTGTTCTGTAAGTTGAGGTCGACACATACATTTGATGGGTTTGAACGATTAGCAGCTCACTTTCGGATGAACACTGGATGAGGTTGATACGCCGGTTTTCCGTAAATAAATATTGTTTCGTTAACATGTATGTAGTATTTAGCAATAATAGCAATCACAAACTAATTGCTAATAGGCAATTATTTGAATAAAACTTAGTTCCGCCGTTGCAGTCACAGCGCCACCTGCCGGTGATATGGTGGCGCCACCTTCATGACATGAGTTCAACGTCAAATACGATATGTTTGCGACATGGTCTCTACAGGAGACCATGTAGAGATTATCAAGGTTCTCAACAGCTGACAGCAAAAAAGGTGGCCGGGTTCAATCCTCGGTTCGCGATAATTTTGATAATGTGTAGACTGCCTGATAGTCTCGCAGACCAAATATGATCAGCGACCGACGTCGAGATAATGTAGACTTCTCAGGCAAGGCCATCCACCAAAAGGTCTCGAAATGGAAACCGTGCAGATTTCTCAGGGAAGATAATTTAGCTAAAGTTCTCAAAAGTGTTTCTGAGTGTACACTCAGAAACACTTTTTAGAACTTTTGCTGAATGCTCTTCCCTGAGAAACCCGCACGGTTTCCATTTCGAGACCTTTCAGTGGATGGTCTTGCCTGAGAAATCTACATGGTCTTCGGCGTTGGTTGTTGAGAGTAAATATGTCTCCAGCTGACCATTTTATGTCTCTGAGACCATCAGATAGTCAACGAATAAGAAAAGTCGGTCCCAATCGAGGATCGAACCCGCGGATGTTTTTGAAGTCAGCTGTTGAGAACAGTGGATGGTCTCCTGAGAGAATCCCGAAGTTGAACTCATTCCATGCAGATGGCGCCACCATAGCACTGCAGGTGTCGCTGTAATCGCAACGACGGAAACCGACTTTTATTCAAGTAAATACCGAATAACTATTATTTTTTTCGATTGCTTTGATTTGTAAATATTTCTTTCATACCATCATTTGTTAACAAAACAATATGTATACACTGAAAGTCGGTAATTATCAACCTCACCCAGCAATTGTCTTGGTTGGTACAGTCTTTTTGCCTACCCTGGTACAAGCCGCGCCGTAGCTCAGTGGTAGAGTGCTCGCTTAACATGTGAAGGGTCCCCGCACTGACAGACATCGGAGGCTCTTGAGAGTTCTCAGAGACCATACAGGGGTCGATTTAGTCTCTGCAGAGAGCCACATTTTACGAGAACTTTCGAGGGGGTCTTTTGGTCTCAAGATTATCTTTTGTTGTCAAGGTTCTCAGCGTGAACTATTTAGTCTTGCTTGAGAATGCCTGAAAAACGTCTCGGCGCCGGCCGGGATTGAACCGGGGACCCTTCACATGTTAAGCGAGCGCTCTACCACTGAGCTACGGCGTGGCTTATACCAGAACGAGCAAAAAGACGGTACCAACCAAGGCAATTGCTGGGTGAGGTTGATACTTACCGACTTTCCGTGTATTAATATTGTTTTGTTAACAAATGATGGTATGAAAGTAATATTTACAAATCAAAACGATCGAAAAAATAATAGTTATTCGGTATTTACTTTAATAAAAGTCGGTTTCCGTCGTTGCGATTACAGCGACACCTGCAGTGCTATGGTGGCGCCATCTGCATGGAATGAATTCAATTTCAGGATTCTCTCAGGAGATCATCCACTGTTCTCAACAGGTGACTGCTAAAACATCCCGCGGGTTCGATCCTCGATCGCGACAGACTTTTCTAATTCGTTGACTGCCTGATGGTCTCAGAGACATAAAATTGTCAGCTGGAGACATATTTACTCTCAACAACCAACGCGGAGACCATGTAGATGTATCAGGCGAGACCATCCACTGAAAGGTCTCGAAATGGAAACCGTGCAGGTTTCTCAGGGAAGAGCATTCAGCAAAAATTCTCAAAAGTGTTTCTGAGTGCGGTTCAATCCCGGCCGTCGCCGCTGCTTTTTTCAGGCATTCTCAAGCAAGACACGGTGTTCACGGTGAGAACCTTGACAAAAAAAGATAATCTTGAGACCAAAAGACCCCCTCGAAAGTTCTCGTAAAATGTGTCTCTCTTCAGAGATTAAATCGACGCCTGTATGGTTTCTGAGAACTCTCGAGAGTCTCCGATGTCTGTCAGTGTATGTGTCCTCTAAGGCCCAGTTCCCGGTGCGTTTCAGCAGACTGGGAAGATGGTAAGCGTTCAACTTCTTGTGTTGATAGTGTTATCGGGTGTTTTCATATATGCCAATATGTGCATATATTATGATGTGGAAAGTTGATGAATCGTGAGTCATATTTCCTGTATAGATATGGTCTTGGCGTCAGTCAGGACCGAGACTCCCTGGTTGTAGGTATGTTAAAAAGGTGCCTTGTATCGTTTGAGGCTGGGGACATCGTTTCGTTTTGAAGATTATTGAAGCATCTTTTTGCGTTTGTGTTCACGTCAGATGACGTTTGTTTCGCACGTCACAGGACGTTTACGTCGCGTCGGAGGATAAGCAGTACGCATGTCGCTGTTACACACCATGATTATGACTTACGCTGGTTTTCAAATTTACTTCAAAGAGTTTTGTCATGTTTTAGCACTGGGAGCTGCAAATTGTCTACGAACACCTCCTGCGTAAAACTACGATTACAAGGAAGGCTCCTGTAGCATAATTCGGGTCAGTGCCTGGTAACCTACATACAAGTACAGGTCTGCACCAGGTAAGCACTGCTTTGATTGCTAACGTTTGCCTTGTTTCGACACGATGACAAAGATCAGCCTTGTTAGACACATACAGGTACGTAGTTTTATCTGGTAATGACATAATCACAACATGGTAGACGTTCGTAGACATTACGATGGCAAAGTGGTCCTTCGTAGTTCGTTCAGCCAACTACGAGTGAATAGGTTGTAAGAAGATACAAACGACTCGTGATATTAACGACTCAAAACGTTGTTTAAAACAAGGCAAAGGGTATCCGGATTTACGCTAAACTTGTATGCTTGTAAAAGTGACAAACGCTTGTTGAAATGAGTTTACAGTGTACCTCCCGGAGATTCACCTCCTTTTTGCCATTCAATTCAGCGTTGTGGAGTATTTGGGTTTCATTATCTGAGTCACCTTTAGGTGATGTTATGACATGTTTTACTTTACGTTTGTTCAGATACCTCCATACCTACCCAGCAGGCACGTAGCCAGGATTTCGTCCAGGGAGGGGCGGCGCCTCGAAAGGGCCCCTTCCCGAGCGTTGAAAGGGCCCCTTCCCAAGCGTTGAAAGGCCCCCCCCCCAAAAAAAAAACGCATGAAAAGGCACGTTACAAGGCTGTAAAATGCAGTATGGCAGGTATGACATGGGCCATACTAACGTTTAGGAGCTGGAGTTAGCAAACTGCCACATCAACTTTGGAACCAGCGACACGAATTTGGAATCAGCTATACTAACTTGGAATATTTTTGTTAAGCTCAAGACCTGGAACTCTTAAACAAATTGCGCCTCTGAGCGGCGCGAAAATTTTGAGTTTTATGCCCTGGGTTGCTTTCTCATCAATGCGTCGCATTGCGTATGGTGCGTACCTCCAAAATTGCTATATTGTGCGTTTAAAATTGCGGGGAAAATGTGCTAAAGTGAACTATTTTGCCCAATAATGTAGGAAAGTAGCAACATAACACATAAATGCGCCGAGAAACTGAGCGATTTTTTTGCTAACCCGCATATAATTGAATTTGTAGTTAAATTGCGCCGCGGAGCGGCGCCAAAACTTTGAGTGTTATTCTCTGTACAACTGTATTCTTACTGTTGAAAGGCCCAAGGTCCCTTCAGATCGTCTAGGGAACCCTCTGACCTTTTCTACGCCCTTCCGACCTGTTCAGGGACTCATCTGGGATCCGCGAAGCGAAAAGACATGATGTGGGGTGGGTGATATATATAATACAAAGAGGGCTTACTCTACAGGAAAAAATAAAATCGGATCTTTCGGGTATATTGTAGCACCCTGACGAAGGGTGTTACAATATACCCGAAAGCTCCGCTTTTAATATTTTGTATTGTGGAGTAAGCCCTTTTTGTATTTAATCTTCATCTGGAATCTCTCCATGCTTTGACCCTTCCGGTCTCACCAGACTCCTCCGACCTTCCAAGAAGCCCCTCTTGTGTGTCAAGGGGCCCATTCGGCCTGTTCAGAGATCCTTCCGACCTGGCCAGGGACTGCACTGGCTGCTTTGTCGCCCTGCCGACATGCTCAGGGGCAGGGGCGGCGGATTGCGGGGCGCAGGGTACCCAAAATCCCCCCCCTCAAATGCAAATCCTGGGGAGGGGAAGGGTCATGTTGCCCCCAGATTGAGCAGGCTAAAATCTGGGGGAGGGGGCAAAACTACCCTTTGCCCCCCAGGATTTTCGACTGGGGGGAATTTTGGGTACCCTGCCCCCGCAATCCGGCGCCCCTGCTCAGGGGCCCCTCCGACCTGCCCAGGGACCCCTCCAGTCTGGCTAGGAACTCATCCGGCATGTTCAAGAGGCCTTCCGACCGGCCCAGGGACCCTTTCGGTCTAGCCAGGGGCCCCTCTGACTTGCCCAGGAGCCCCCCTGATCGGCCCAGCGACTCTTCTGGTCGGCCTGCGCTGGCTGCTTTGTCACCCTGCCGACATGCTCAAGGGGCCCTCCGACCTGCCCTGGAGACCCTCCGTGCTGGCCAGGGGCCACTTCGGCATGTTCAGAGGCCCTTCTCACCCGCCCAGAGGTCCTTTCGGTCTGGTCAGGGGGCCCTCCGATCTGCGCAGGGGCCCTTTTAACTTTCCAGAGGTCCTCTGGTCTCTCCAGGGGCCCTTTAACCTTCTAAGGGGCCCTTCCGACCTAGCAAGGGACTGCACTGGCTGCTTTGACGCCTTGCGACATGCTCCGAGGGCCCTCCGACCTGCCCTGGGGCCCCTCCGTGCTGGCTAGGGGCTCATTCGGCATGTTCAGGGGCCCTTCTGACCCACCTAGGTGCCCTTTATGTCTGGTCAGGACCCCTCTGACCTGCACAGGGGCCCTCTTAACTTCCCAGGGGCCCTCTGGTCTGTCCAGGGGCCCTCCAGCCTGCTCAGGGGCCCTTATGACCTGGCAAAGGACTGCGCTGGTCGCTTTGTCGCCCTGTCGACATGCTCAGGGGCCTCTCAACCTGCCCATTGGCCCCTCTGTGCTGGCTAGGGGCCCATTCGACGTGTTCAGGGGGCCCATTCGACGTGCTCAGGGGGCCCTCTGACCCGCTCAGGGGCCCTTTCGGTCAGGTCAGGGGCCCTTCTGACATGCACAGGGCTCTTTTGAACGTCCAAGGGGCCCTCTGGTCTTTCAGAGAGGGCCCTGATGGCCCTGAAGGGCCTCTGAAGTCCTCTAAACTCTCTAAAGACCACGCTTCGTGTAGTAAAGAGCCTATGATACCGCGCTTCGCGCGGTCTCGTCGGCCCTTTTCGGCGCGCTGCGCGCGCCGAAAAGGGCCCTCGCGCGCTAAAAAGGGCCCTCCTGGCCTCCAGGGGGGGGGGGGGGGGGACGGCCGCCCCCGCCGCCCTCCCCTTGGCTACGTGCCTGCTACCCAGAGGCGTAGCCAGGGGGGTGCAAATGGTGCTCATGCACCCGGGAGATTTTGCCGGGCCCCCTATGCCCGGCTGCAATCACACGGCCTGGCGGCCGTCATTTTATGTTGTTGTAAAATACCATGAGAGAAGCGGATCCAAAGCCCTCTCACACGAGACAAGGACCCTTCTAGTCTGTCAGAGAGCCCTATGATAAGGAGGAAAAACCCTTTCGTGAGCCCTCTCAGCAGGCACGTAGGGGGGGGGGGGGCGGGCGCCCCCCCCCCTGGAGGCGAGGAGGGCCTTTTTCGGCGGCGGAGGGCCCTTTTCGGCGCGCTGCGCGTGCCGAAAAGGGCCGACGAGACCACGGCCCTTTCAGACCGCGGAATCATGGACTCTTTACCATGCGAAGCGTGTTCTTGAGAGAGTTTAGAGCACCTTAGATGCACTTTAGGGCCACCAGGACCCTCTCTGAAAGACCACAGGGCTCTGTGGACGTTCAAAAGAGCCCTTTACATGTCAGAGGGGCCCCTGACCAGACCGAAAGTGCCCCTGTGCGGGTCAGAGGGCCCCCGAATACGTCGAATGGGCCCCTAGCCAGGACAGAGGGGCCCCTGGGCAGGTCGAGAGGCCCCTGAGCATGTCGTCAGGGCGACAAAACAGTCCGCACATTCCCTGGGCAGGTTATAAGGGCCCCTGAGCAGGTTGGAGGGCCCTTGGACAGACCCCAGAGGGCCCCTGGGAAGTTAAAAGGGCCCCTGTGCAGGCCAGAGGGTCCCCGATTAGACCGAAAGGGCCCCTAGGTGGGTCAGGACGGCCCCTGAACATGCCGAATAGGCCCGAGTCCGCACGGAGGGGCCCCCAGGGCAGGTCGGAGGTCCCTCGGAGCATGACGCAAGGCGACAAAGCAGCCAGCGCAGTCCGACCAGAAGAGTCGCTGGGTAGAACGGAGGGGCTCCTGAACAAGTCAAAGGGGCTCCTAGCTAGACCGAAACGGTCCCTGGGCCGGTCGGAAGGGCCCTTGAACATGCTGGATGAGCTCCTAGCCAGACTGGAGGGGCCCCTGGGCAGGTCGGAGGGGCTTCTGAGCATGTCAGCAGGGTGACAAAGCAGCCGGTTCAGTCCCTGGCCAGGTCGGAAGGACCTCTGAACAGGCCGAATGGGCCCCCTGACACATAAGAGGGGCTTCTTGGAAGGTCAGATGAGTCCCTGGTCGAACCGCAAGGGCACAAAGCACGTAGAGCTCCCAGATGAAGATTAAATACAAAGAGGACTTACTCCACAAGAAAAAATATTAAAATCGGAGCTTTCGGGTATATTGCAACACTCTTCGTCAGCGATTAACCCGCGCACTGCTGGGAGTTTGCACCGAACACGAACTGCAGAGGGGGTTGATTTCCGCCCCCCCCCGTGAGATCTTGAAAACTACGGTACGTAGCGACAAGTGGAAAACGGCATTTGATATCTTGATACAAGTTCTATCGAAAGTATTTAAATATTTATTTTAGGTCAGGTCAAAATTGAGGTCACCAGAGGTCATCAAATGTCAAATTTTCCAGTTTTTCCTGTTTTAGGACTTCGCTCCAGAATTTCCCATATATCTCGGAAACTATGCTAGTTAGAAACAAACAGAAAAAGAATCGCCTGCCAGTGAAATTTGTAATCGACAAGGTGTCCTCAAATTTGATCTCAGGTCAATATTTGAGGTTCCAGAGGTCAAAAAGGTAAAAATTCTGTTTTTTTCTCCATTTTTTTATCTAGCTATTTACTTTTTACTTAATAAAGATAACGCAAAACTATTTATGCCATTGTGTTTATCTCGTCAAGCCGCTTCGAGTGATATACATGGTGACCTTGTTAGGTCAACTTCAAAATTTGACCTCAGGTCAAGGTCAAGTGGTGAGCCAAGTGGTGAATGTTGCATATGGGAAGACGTATCTCGACGAGACAAACACATTGCTGTCTGTCTTACTTATCTACCTTCTTTATGTCGGGAGTTATTGACAACAAAACTGATGGTGACATCGGATGACCTCAAATGACCCCATAGGTGTCGTCACTGAACACAAATTACACTTGGATCATCAAGAATATCCTATAATTACATGATCCAGAAGTAATTGGACTAATATCATGCATATCCTTGAAATAGGAAGCATTTGTATATTTCCCCATTGACTTATTATGGGGAGGTTACGAAATTGGCCTGACCTTAGGTCACTGATATACAAATTCCGAGATAAAAGAATTGTAATTACTTATGCCCTCATGACATCCTGTAAGTTTCAAACTGATCAGTGAAACACTCTGGCTTCGCACAACTGCAAACATTTTTGGAGGTGGGGTCACTTGACCTGGTCTGG
Organism: Chirona hameri; assembly: GCA_036785665.1. Taxonomy (NCBI): domain Eukaryota; kingdom Metazoa; phylum Arthropoda; class Thecostraca; order Balanomorpha; family Balanidae; genus Chirona; species Chirona hameri. Next base: position 26,903 of record JAXIVJ010001516.1, read on the forward strand.
TGACCTGACCTGAGATAACCCGAGGTTATTTTTTTGTCTTCAAAGTGTGCGCAATTGATGTCCTAACAGGTGTGTCAAAACCCGGCGTCGCGCAGCGCCGCCGTTTTTTCGCTATCTGAGAAAAACCTGAGGGGGGCGGAAATCAACCCCCCTGCAGTGCGCGGGTTAAGAAGCATTCGGTAACAGGTCATTGCTGGTCTTTAAGACGAGCAATGACATGTTACCGAGTGCCTCTTAATCGCTAACGAAGGGCGTTACAATATTCCCGCAAGCTCCGATTTTATTTTTTTCTTGTAGAGTAGACCTTGTAGAGTTTTCTTGTAGACCTCTTTGTATTTAATATATATCACCCACTCCAGATCATGTCTTTTCGCGGATCCCAGATGAGTCTCTGAACAGGCCAGAAGGGCGTTGAAAAGGTCGAAGGGGCTCCTAGACGATCTGAAGGGACCCTGGGCCTTTCAACAGTAAGAATGCAGTTGTCCAGTGCATAAAATGTAAAAAAATTGTGCCGCTCCGCGGCGCAATTTAACTACAAATTCAATTATATGCGGTTAATAAAAATAAGGGGCGATTTCTCGATGCATTTATGTGTTATGTTGCTACTTCCTATATAATTGGGCAAAATAGTTCACTTTAGCACTTTTTACCGCACCTTTAAACGCGCAATAACATTTGTATAGGTCCGCACATAATAGGTCCGCCCTTAATGGAATGGGAATCCCCATGGAACGGGATGGAAATGGGTGGGAATGGGGCCATTTTTGGAAATGTAACGGGTTGGAACGGGTTTGGAACAGACCATATATTTTTGTTTAGCACCACAAAAAGTGAAATATGCTGAAACGGGTGGGAATGGATCAATTATGAATTCGAATTGGAACGGGTTTGGGTCTGGCTGAATTGGCTGGAACGGGATTGAGCTGAAAAAGTGTCCTATGAAGGGCTCTAGTCCGCACCAATACGCAATGCGACGCATTGATGAGAATGATGAGAAATATCTAGGGCATAAAGCTCAAAATTTTCGCGCCGCTCCGAGGCGCAATTTGTTTAAGAGTTCCAGGTCTCGAGCTTAAAAAAATATCCCAAGTTGGTATAGCTGATTCCAAATTGGTGTCGCTCGTTCCAAAGTTGATGTCAGTTTGCTAACTCCAGCTCTTAACAGTTGGTATGGCCCATGGATAGATGGCTAATGTATGGAGACCTGTCATGGTGCATTTTCCACCCGTGTAACGTGCCTTTTCATCCGTTTTGTTGGGCCCTTTCAACGCTTGGGAAGGGGCCCTTTCAGCGCTCGGGAAGGGGCCCTTTCGAGGCGCCGCCTCCCCACCCCCACCCCCCCCCCCCCCCCCCCCCCCCTCTGGACGAAATCCTGGCTACGTGCCTGCCTATCAGGCCTGACATGGGCCCTCTCAGGTCTGGAATGGGCTCAAATGCCGTTCGGATATTTATGGGGACTGCCTCCCCCCTCCCCTCGTGACGCCCCCCCCCCCCCCCCGACCGGATGCACCTGTCTCGAAAAATGCTGGCTACGCCCCTGTACCTACCTACATTTCACGTCAAAACATAGTTGATCAATTGATAGTTTTTTTTGTTAATGTTTGTTTAATCGACCTTCTCCTTGAATGTACCAAAGTAAGACATTAAACTTTGTTTTACATTTGCACCACTAGCGTTAGACAGGGCAGGTCTAAAACCGGATTTTTTCGCCAGATTTATAAATGATTACGCTGGTGCATGGCAAAGATGCTCTAAACGACTTCCTCGCTTACCTAAACGGGATTGACGAAATAATTCAGTTTACATGTGCAATGTCTGGGGAGGGCGAAGGTTCGGTTTCAATGCTTGATACTCTGATCACTTTGTACAGCAAGGAAGGGAAGTGCTTCTATCAGTCTGAACTGTACGTCAAACCGAGCAATGCAGGCATCATTTTGCACTATCGTTCAGCTCACCCTAAGCACACTAAGCTGAACACCCTTCGATCTCGATATTGGAGAGCAATTAGGCTGTCTTCAGACGAAGACGCGAAGAAAAGAAGCTTAGGTAAGATATGGGATCTTTTTTCAAAGAATGGCTACCCGGCACATATTCTGAGGAGTGTTCAGAGACAGGTGAAGAGGTCGACAGGGGCCCGCGGGGGCACGGGGGAGAAGAGGGGTGGAGCTGAGCGTGAGGCGGGTGCGAGAGGTGGGGAGCGGGGTGCGGGTCGGCCGGATCGTGAAGCTACTGGTGTCCTTTTGTTGCCTTATGTGGATGAAACGGTTTTATGTAAGGTGAAGCGGGTGGCACGGAACTCCGGTCTGAAGGTAAACGTAGCCTCGTACACACCGGATACGCTAAAACGCAAATTAGTTCATTATTCACTCACGGACCCGCCATGTCCTGCAGGCAACAGGACTTGCAACACTTGTAAAATGATCAAAAAGGGTAGATGTACAGATACAAATGTCGTATATGAGCTGACTTGCAGGCTGTGCGGGGCTTTTTATATTGGGGAATCCAAAAGACCACTACGCCTTCGTTACAATGAACACTTGAGGTGCGCGGTAAATGAGACCAAGCTAACTCCGATAGGTGATCATTTTGAGTTATGCCACAAAGGAATTCCTAAGGCAGACAAACTTGCTGATCCTCCTTTAGAAGTTAAAGTTTTGATGAAAACGAAAGACCACCCAGATAGGAAAATTGATGAATCGCTGTATATCAGAAACAAAAAACCGAGCTTGAACGAAAATATGTCATCGTGGCGCATTATCTCAGGATAGGAATGCTTTTTGTATGATTTTTTGTATGTGTGTTCGTCGTGATTTATATAGCCACTTGCTTAGAACAGTATATGTCATCGTGGCGTGTCATATCAGGATGGGAGTGCGATTTCGTGTGACTGCTTTAACAAAATTGTTCGTCTTTATTCTTTATTTATTGATATAGCTATTGGCTAAAACAATAAAATGCTATCATGGAGCGTGATCTTAGGAATGTAATTTCGGGTGATTGATCTACAAAATTTTCGCCTTTATTTATTTATTTATTTATGAATCGGGTAGGTTTTCAGCTGGGCTGGGTGGAGGATGTAGTCTCTGATTTTCACGAGCTGTGCTAAATGTCTATTCTTGTGTCGTGTATGTGAATGATGTGTTATTTCGATTGCAATACATCTGATGAAGGGCTGTGCCCGAATGCAAATGTAAAACAAAGTTTAATTTCTTACTTTGGTACATTCAAGGAGAAGGTCGATTAAACAAACATTAACAAATATATTCATGCTCCTTGCACAAGCACTACGATAAATAATTGATAGCTTTATTCACCTGCTGGCTGCTGGGGCCCCTTCTGAGCCACTGCACTGGTGAGGAGAGGAGGTAAGAAAGGTAACTATTGGCATGTTTCTAGCATGTTTTACATACTCATTCAATAGCAATCAGATTTGCACAAAAACGTGGCATAGTTTTGTATAGTCTGTGGAGACGCTTTGGTATCATTTTGTATGAAAAATATCCATTTCTGTATTTTATGTGATTTTTTTCCTTGCATCATGTCAACAGGTCCATTTTTACCTGCTTCGTGCACCGTGACACTTATCCTGTTAAACATTTTGCAGACATTAAATAATATATTTGAAGACTGGAATGGCTTAACAAACTATTCTGCAAACGGCTTGAATTATTTACAAGTAATGTTTGCATTTACGTGGCTTATTTTGTTTTTTACAAGTTGGAATATTTGTTCTGCAATCTATCGTTATTCTGAGGAGGTAACAAAATTTGTACCGGCATGTTTTTATTATAAGACAATCTGCTTATTTATCAAACAAAAACAGGTCATTACCCAAAACTTCAATGTTTTTTTTCACAAGCCGAAACCACTTTAACCTCGGAAATGTCCAGTGAATATTCTTGAAAAATAATTTAGATTGATATGTTTTCTTAGGGGGTAACAATTTTTGCGGGGATTATTCAGCGCGAATAATTTAGCTGCCGCAAGGATGCAGCCAACTTGGCGCTGTTGATACAAAATAAGCTCCGGCGTATAACTTTGTCTTTGTCTTTGAGGCAGCTTACAAACCAAACAGGGTACGTATATACTGTTATAAAGGCTCCCATAGGTTATGCAGAAAGTTGTTTGGTGTGGGCATGTTGATGAAGGAGTGGCGGAAGGTAAAATATACCCTCGTTGTATTTATATGCTGTCCCTTGTCTTATTTTTCTTTACATAATTCAATAAGTTGAGGGAAGTGGGGTACCACTCAGCTTTGGCATACCACTCCAGACCAAATATTGCCATGCCAATGTATGGGGTAAGAATGTTAGGAATGCCTCTCCAAACTCCAAAATGATTGCTAGGTACTTATATTGTCATACATCTACCAATTAATGAAATTCCACATGTTCATATGTAGGGGTAAATAAGGATATTTGTCGATCATGCTTATAGGGTTATAATCTTTGGACACATCCTAATCTCAGACTTGTCATGCTATCAGACTAGAGTACAGACAATACAGATGCAAAGTGTGTTAGTGGGTCTGTATTGCTTATATTCTGATAGCATGACAAGTCTGAGGTTAGGATATGTCCAGGGATACATCAGTTGGCGGTATTGTCTCAATTATGTTTTTTCCCCTAATTATTTACTTGATGGGTTATGCTAGAGCACAACCTGTCACTTAACCAATAATGAGTTGAATTATACCAATCCAGTGAAATAATAGTTTTTTCTTCTTCTTCACTATATTTCTATATTGATATTTCAGAATTAACTAGTTTTTCTCAGATCTGAGATCACCTCATAACACATTACTGAATTTTGTGCGGTTGCGATGTATAAATATGGGTATGCTTCTGCAATCTGCATCCTACTTTTTTCAATGAAATGCTGCCTGAAATGTGTTTAACAACTGTGAGCAAACTATTTAATTATATCAACTTATGTCATATTCCTTACAATCTTGAGTTGAACTGTGAACTGGATCACTATGCTTGCTGAATTGTGTAGATCTTGGTTATAAGCATTATTAAATTGATTAATTATGTTCCAAAACGAAAAATGTTGATAGGAAACTAGTTTGTATGCGGTTATGCTAACATTGCAAAAATATTGAGATTGAATTATATCAACTTATGACATATTCCTTACAATCTTGATGAGGAGGTTCACCCTCCGGATGATCACCTATTTGTGTAGAGTAAAATTCAGATATATTTTCCTTTTTTTATTTTTGTTACCTCTTCACATGTTTTTCGGCAGTTTAGTTACCTCTTTGCATGTATTCAAAAAGTAATTTCAGAACACTGCAAGGGTGCCGCCACCTTCCGAAAGTGGGGAGGGGGGGGGGGGGAGGGACGGAGGGATTCTGAAGTTGATTCTTTCCATAGGCGTAATGTTATGTTATTCATAGGCGTAATGTTAAAATCCGAAAATGTGGGGGGGGGGGAGACACGTCCCCCCTTTCCTGGGGCGGAGCCTCTGGTGTCGTGGAAATACTTCGCCTCAACTTGTTTCGCTATCTGACGGACAGCACGGTCGTCCGCACGGTCGTGAGGCATGTTCTTGTTCCCGCCACCTGTGCCACCTGTGAGAGCGCGCATCTTCCCAATAACGCTGGCCAGCGTTGGGAGCTGCGTCGGCGGCATGCACTTCTGAAGAGGAGGAAAATTGACGTCCTCATCAAGAACCGGCTCCCCTTATGGCGACAGCTTCTATCGCTCGACATCACGCTGTGGAGAAATGACTTCCTGCTGGGTACCTAAGTGGTGCTGGGGTACACACGCACACACCGACGCGCACAATGTCGGCTCCGCTGCCCGCCACGTCCGTCGTAACACTGACGCTTCCGGCGCCCGGCAGTCTTGCCGCGACCCGGCCAAACTTGACCAAACTTGATCGATGTCACTGCAGCGGATCGGAAGTTATTGAGAGTAAATAGAGTAAGAGGGGCGAACGACTACTTTGTGGCGTCCTGCCATTGCTATGTTTCGTTTTCTTCGGTAGTTTTTTTTTGGAAAGGAGTTTGTACTCCTTCCGGCGCCCGGCGCCCGGATGTACCATAGACTCTTTTTAAGGTTCGTGGAACAGGTTCTGAGTGTTTTGTTTTCTTCGGAAAAGCGCATTTCATAGATCCTGGCTAATGAAACTTTCACCTTGCAAAGTGACCTGATGTATCTGGCTCAAAGCAGTTATATTATGACCATCATGATCCATTGCTAACGTCAGGTGATGATAATAATGAATAAAGCAGCACGAGGGCATCCATCAGATACAAAAATTGTTGCGCAGACATTTGGTTGTGACGTCATACGTCGGTGACCTGACCTGACCTGGAACTTTTTGCTGGTGTCAAAATGTTGCAAATTAATCGTACTACCAGCATCCAAACTTGATCGATGTCACTGAAGCGGATCGGCAGTTATTGAGAATATTAGAGGGGCGAACGACCACTTTGTGGCGTCCTGCCATTGCTATTAATGCATCTTCGCAAGGTTTCGTTTTTTTTTTAGGTGGCAAGTTTTTTTGGGAAAGGAGGACCAATTGCGATGTATGAAGTCTTTTTAAGGTCCGTGGAACAGGTTATGAGTGTTTTATTTTATTTTCGGAAAAGTGCATTTCATAGACCACCCCCAACACCTGGGCCGTCCCAGGCAGAAAGTCGGCTTCCCGTAGCTCAGGGCTGCTCGCAGCTGATCGTGAAGGTCACCGACCGCGCCGGCCACCGGAGCTGATAGAACTCGGTAGACCACGCCCACTGTGGCTGAGCGGCGTCCTCCGCCACTAATGCTGAGCCACAGCGTCTCACATGAACCGGCGCGGCAGTAGGAATCGGTAAAATAGTCGCAGTCAGATTTTCACGGTAGATGATGGCCACACCACCGCCGCGGACAGCAGCAAGGCGTTCTCCGGCTGGAGGGGCCGGACCTGGGGGGGGGGGGGGGGGGGCAAGTTGTTTGGTAGCCGTGACATCACCATGGCAGTCGAATCCCGCTCCACAGTGTTAGTCAATGCAAAGAGGCTTGGTAGTTACCCCCCTTTAATTTGTTATCTAAGAGAGATGAATACAAGTATTTATGCTCAATGGGAAGCTCGTTTCTTCAAGATTCCTGGAATGGCCTCCGATTTTACCCGAGACACTCCAGTCGTTCACAATTATCGGTCGAGTGGAGGCATGTTCCGCCCACACGGCGCTCCGGAGCGTTTGGGGGGGGGGGTGGAAGGGGAGTGGTTCTCGCCCACCCCGTAGTCCAGCCTATAGCTATATGCTGCCTCGGGTGGGGAGGAGAACCACTCCCCTCCGGGGCGGGGAACCGAATCCGTTGCCATGGGCTGTATACCGCCGCCGCCGCACAGTGGGCGTTCCGGCCGGTCTAGCCTCGCGGAACTCCAAAAAATAAATTACCGAGTGTGATAACAAAATGTATATCAATCGACTGCAAAAATGTCCATTGATCACCAATAGCACATGGATTTGATCATTCGATGTTTTTTTTTCGTAGAAGAATGGGACCTTAAACACAAGAGTTCACATCACCTTTAAAAACTCATCATTCACAGGCGATTTAAACGTTCTGGCAAATGTGATGATGAGGCAATATGCTTGCATTTCCGCACCTAGTGTGTTATAGTGTGATGTAATGATATGTTGTGCATATGACAGATCAAGAAGATTGAGCAAATCAATAAGCCAAATAAATATTAGAAATATCGCCTTATCTCTGTTGATGCCTAAAATTAATATAATTAAATTCGATAGAGCCGATATCATAAGTATCATCAGGTAGCGAATCAAAACTAGCAACAGCATGTGCACTGGGATCTTATATAATGGGTCAAGCTCGACAAAGTTGCTCAAACGTGCGCCTCAGCCTTTTATGTAACATTTTGCAAGAAGTTTCCGTATATACTTGAGCGCCCGGGTGTAGGAACCCAGCGCATGGTATATGATCTAAGCTGGCATTTGAAGGTTTTTATTTCAACGATGATAAAAAAACACCACCAAACTACAGCGGACTCAGAAGCGTCCTCATTGGTTGGTGGACAGACTGTCACAGCATCACAGCAGCGCGTCACAGCAGCAGTGATAGTGACTAGCTGTAACTCGTCATAGTGCTATGAAATGTGTGAAGAATTAAATCAATGTAAAATTCATGAATAAGGTCTACCTCTACCTGGAATAGTCCCATAAAGTATACATGCGTAAATAATAAATAGGGTGAAATGTACGTCTGCCGAAGCATCAATTATCTAAGGACATGGCAAAAAATGACTTTTGTCCAAGGTTACCGGAGCTGAGTTGTCAAATATGCCTAGGTTTCGTTTTTGAACGTTTGAATAATATTTATGCGTTTCTCTGAGACGATTGGCCCTCGGAAGACCAATATACAATATGGACAATGCATTGCGTATTTAGTAGTTGTACTTGTAGCAGATATGTACTAATTTCATGTATTTCTCTTGTACACCCCGAGGATACACCAAGAGCAAAATGTTGGGTTATCTATTTGGGATAGCCATTAGAGTCGTGCCCCAAGTTCTACAACAGATAGGCACTTATCTTTGAAGTTCTGACCACATCTGTATGTATGTCATGTACATGTCATGTGTCATATGTACCATATTTCCCTGATGTGGAAAAGCCTAACCCTAATTCAAAGCAGGAATACATTTATGATGGCAAATTTGCACAATTTGTGTGAAAATGTACGATCTTTCAACATGGCAAACAAACATAAACATAGCAAACATTAAAAAAGTCAGCAAAGGCCAGTCAACAAACAAGCGAAACGTTTTGAACGCTGCCGAAAACGTTTTCTGGATACCTCAAAAACCTCATTATTGCACGCTATTAAAATGATTAGTGTTGCAAAATAAAATTAACCCGCGAGTTATTGAGGGTGGCTATTCCACCTCCCCTTCCCGTTATTTTGCGATATCTCCTAAACGAACACCGGTATGGTCATCAAACTTTCAGTACCCTTTCTCACATCAATTTTACACATGTTTGGTGAAGGAAAAGGATTAGCTTATGATAGGTCAACCGGGAATGACGTCAGAGTGACGTCATTTTCTGCGTTTTTTTAAATAAGGGTTTGCAAAATACGCTGTCAAAAGTACAATTTTAAGACAAATTCAATTATCATATACAAGATGACTGAGAATAGACTTGGCTATCAAACTGCCATCTCGGATTTTCGAGTTTTATTGAAATTCAAAAGTTTGAGAAATCCAAAGACCCAAAAATATAGTTTTTGCAATATTTTCCAAACAAATCAGTTATCCAACACTGGAATATATGTGATCAAGACGTGTCCAGTGAATATGTGTACCATATTTGAAGTCGATATCGTCAAAAATACCTTACTTATGACCTTTCAAAGACCAAAATCGACCACCTCTCACAGCATTACCATGCATAAAAAAATGCATTTACGTGTTTTGCTTTTTACTTCTATTTCTACCGAATAAACAATGTTATAGGGCAATTTGTCGGGTTCGGGACGACAAACGAACCCATAAACATGTGTTACAACGCCTAATGACCGTAATCGGCAGTTTGACCTCGTGCTCAAAGAAGCACTTAATTCCAATAAGTCGTCAGCCAATCTCCCAAATGCATTTGTTGATGATGATAATAAAACGTACTTAAATAAGGATATAGCAAATGATTTATATTACTTTGTTGTGTCAGTGGGGCAAATATTGGAATACAATATGCCCACTTCTGATAGTTGCCCAATGGCTTACCTTAAGGACATTGCCTATTCTGTTTTTGATCAACCTCTTACTACTAATTCGAATCAAATTGAGAATATTATCAAATCCTTGAACCCTGTGGGAGGTGGGATAGATAAGATTAGTACCAATATCATTTTGAGAACCTATAAAAGTTGCCTTCATCATCTTACCTACTTCTTTAATCTTTATCTGCAAACTGCGACCTTTCCTGATCGCTTAAAAATTGCACTTGCTGTACCAATCTTTAAGTCAGGTGATAAGAATAAGTTTACAAATTATCGCCCAATTTCTCTACTATCTGTATTCTCTAAAATACTTGAAACACTCTTGCACATTAACTTAATTTCCTTTCTTGAAACCAATAATATCCTTAGTGATTATCAATTCGGATTTAGAAAGAAACGTGGGACATATATGCCGGTAACTCTTATCGTTGAAGAAGTCACGAGGACACTTGAAAACAAGGGCAAGGTGCTTGGCCTGTTCTTGGACCTAAAAAAAGCTTTCGATACAGTGAATATAACCATTCTTATTAATAAGTTGCACTTAATGGGAATACGGGGGGACATGCTTAGTATTAGTAAATCTTATTTCATGAATAGAAGACAGCGAATAGAAATTAATGGGTATATTTCAGAGTATAGGGAAATTAAGCTTGGGGCCCCACAGGGTTCAATCCTTGGTCCTTTGTTCTTTCTTCTCTTAATCAATGACCTTGAAAACATTTCTAATGAAGTAAAGTTTTTTTCAGTTCGCAGATGATACTGCTATCATCATTGAAAGTGATAGTTATGAGCATCTTCAAGCAAAAATTAACACCTTCATCCCCAAATTGACTGCTTGGTTTTCAAGTAATAGGTTATCCTTGAATTCCTCAAAAACATTCTATCAGATATATTCGTTTTTTGCGATTCAACGGGACATCAATATTGTCCTTAATAATGTAAAGATTAAGAGGCAATTTTCAGTCAGGTACTTAGGGGTAGCTCTAGATGAAAATATAAAATGGGATACTCATATTAACAATATATACCTAATATTGAGTAGACATATCGGTGTGATGGGCCGCGTGCGTTCATGTCTTTCTCCCAAGGAGCTAGTATTGCTCTATAACATGCTTGTTCTTCCTCACATCTCTTATTGTGCTATTGTGTGGGGCAATGCTTATGCAGTCAGAATAAACAGAATTGAAAGACTCCAAAAAAGAGCTATGAGAATCATAGACAGTAAACCATATCTGTTCCCTTCTAATGAGCTCTTTATGAAATATGGTATCTTGAAATTACCTGACTTGGTCATCGAACAAAATGTAATGATAATGCTAGCGTTCCTTAACGGTGCACTGCCTCCTTCCCTATCAAACCTATTTCATATCAGCAGGTCATTCATTACCAGAGCACCTCAGCATTTTTTTGTTCCTTTTGCTCGCTCTAATTTTAGAGTCGTTTCCCTCTCATTTACAGCCCCAAAAGCATGGAACTCGACCATTTGTGAAGGGTTTCACAATCTAGAGGACGTTCCCAAAAGTAAAATGAGCCTGAATAAATATACCCGAAAAGCCCTTATTAGTAGATATAGCCTTAATGATAACACATCATAAAGACGTGTCAATTGTTGGGCACCCATAACCTCACGCCGTCCCAACGACTAGGCTTGAGGGATACCGACCCTCTTGATGACTGGCGGAGAGTCACTTGGGCTGGCCGGGCACACTAAAGAAGATCTGTATTCTTTAAATAGAAATAAAAAAACAACAAATCACTTTTAGAACAAAACAAAAATCGTTTTTTTTTATAAAACAAATAGAAAATAAAATTTAAATATCTCATTTTAATAAACAAAAACAGTAGTAAGTTGTCTTAGAAAATAAACACAAAACAAAATACAAAATATGATGTGTGCTAAGTGTAGGCTCCTGCCCACCCGCTGTAACCGGGCCACCCGATACCGGCCCTCAGTATATTCTACGGGGGCGCCGGCCGGGGGTGCGGGGCGCCGGCCCGGTGGGTCGACGCTTCGCACCCCTGTGGCCTTTCTCATAAATAATTTGTACAATCCTACTACTGTAGTAGAATTGTAGTTTCAAGTTTACTACTTACTACTGTCGCGTGTTTCACAAAGCGTAGTACATTGTACTGTTGTAGGTTAGTAACTTTGTCAAGGTTAGTAACAGCTAGGAGTGGGTCACTCCAAAACATAAATGAAGTATTATTACTGTTCCCTCGCATAGAATGTGGTGAAGAGCATTTTTTTCTGATAGAGCCAGACAGCAGGATTTTATCAAGCAGCTATTTGCCGTAATTAAACTACACCTGCCACCTTGCGTTTGAAAAGAAAGCTGAGCTTGTGAACTCGCCGTTGCGTAATGTAAACAAAACATTCCGATGGCCATATTTGCGCGTGTCGGGCGGTTGGTTCCGTTGTGGTAGTGTATTGCTACCGAATTTAGAAACCTGAAGACGGTGTCAGAGCGTCAATACAAAGTAAGTAATATCGGCTAATTAAAACCCGGCTTGTGATTCACCTTTCACTAGTTTGGCAACTTCCAAACGTTATAGGCCTATAGATGGGCGGATGCTGGGTCACCTGCGTTTGGGTTGCGGGTATACTTTATGGTAAAATAAAGACACATTTTGCTTTTTGTATACGGCTGTTTTGTAATAAATACTAGGAAAATAATGTTAAGTTATTTATTTTGTGTAATCGGTAGCGTCTGAAGGTATTCTTAATTTATTTAGTGAATATCATTTTACATTTGTGTTGGGTATGTTTGGTAGTGTTAACTGTTGAACAAGTATCACACATGTGCCGAATGATGCCAAGTTATGTTTTAATAGGAATGATTATCAGTAGAATGTTGTACAGGCAGGCACGTAGCCAAGGGGGGGGGGCGGCGGGGGCGCCCCCCCCCCCCCCCCCTAGAAGCCAGGAGGGCCCTTTTCGGCGAACGGAGGGCCCTTTTCGGCGCGCGCAGCGCGCCGAAAAGGGCCGACGAGACCGCGCGAAGCGCGGTTATTAGAGAGTTTAGAGCACTCCAGAGGCCCTTAGGGCCACCAGGGCCCTCTCTGAAAGACCAGAGGGCCCCATGGACGTTCAAAATGCTCCTGTGAAGGCCAGAGGGCCCCCTGGCTTAGACCAAAAGGGCCCCTTGGCGAGCCAGAAGGGCCCTGAACAAGCCGAATGGGTCCCTAGCCAGCACAGAGGGGCCCCTGGGGAGGTCGGAGGGCCCCTGAGCATGTCGGCAGGGCGACAAAGCAGCCAGCGCAGTCCCTTACCAGGTCGAAAGGGCCCCTGAGTAGGCTAGAGAGCCCCTGGACAGACCAGAGGGCCCCTGGGAAGTTAAAAGGGCCCCTGTGCAGGTCAGAGGGCCCCTGATCAGACCGAAAGGGCCCCTGGGCGACTCAACAGGGCCCCTGAACATGCCGAATGGGCCCCTAGCCAGCACGGAGGGGCCCCATGGCAAGTCGTGAGGGCACCCTGAGCATGTCGGCAGGGCGACAAGGCAGCCAGCGCAGTCCCTTGCCAGGTCAAAAGGGCCCCTGAGCAGGCTGGAGGGCCCCTCTGGTCGGCCTCTGGGAAGTTCAAAGGGCCCTTATGCAGGTCAGAGGGGCCACTAACCAGACCGACAGGACCCCTGGGCGGGTCAGAAGAGCCCTGAACATGCCGAATGGGCCCCTAGCCAGCACGGAGGGGCCCCAGTGCAGGTCAGAGCATGTAAGCAGAGCATGTTGAGCATGTTGGCAGGGAGACAAAGCAGCCAGCGCATCGAATCATATTCATGAAGACCAGGTAAGGTCAACTTATAAATATGACGGTCAGGTCAAGGTCAAATGGTTACTTAAGTAGGTAATGTTGCATATTGGCAGACGTGTATCGACGAGACAAAGACATTGGTGCCGGTTTCACTTCTCTATCTTCATTCTGTCGAGAGTTATTGACATTGACTTGACTAGAGCGTGGATGGCAGCGACTGAGTTACCATCCCAATGATGTCATCCGCTGGCCGCCGGGGGACGTAAAAACCGCGGATGGTTTTACCTAGTTATAGGGCCTTGTCCACAAGGTAAATAACAACCTTGTACGTACTATCTCCAAACAGTACAAGGAGTGCAACAAGTATTAGTAGGTAATTAAGCAGTAAGCTCACATTGACATCTATGAACCAAACGATTCAGTTAGCTGATTCAGTTTCTTCAATGTAAATGTTGCCAGATTCTGCATTTTCTTCATTGATTTTTGTGTTGGCATAACAGCTGGGGGCTGGGACTGAGGAACCCAATTTGGGAGGAACAGTGAATCCCATAGCTACAGGCTACAAAGATGAATAATAACATTCAAGTCATAGAGATGAAGATCTAATAATTCATCTGATTTGAAGGGTGGGTATTAATGGCTGTGGCTGCTGCATGCTCTTGCTTTGATTCAAGCTTAAATTGGCACTTTGCTTGGCACGCTTTATGTAGGCATGTTAAAGTATTTGCTGAAAACATTGTTACTTCACAGTTCACATGTGTTTAGAACTGCCAGGCTAATGATTGGGGCCATTGTGATCACTGATGTCGGGCACACCGCACACAGCACATCAATATTGATCTGAGGCTTTAGTTACTAGTTAGTTAATAACTTCCCTTCTTCACCAACAATACAAACTTATACTAAGCATTTTGATAGGTCATCTGTCCCACATTAGCCAAGAGCCAATACTCTTTTCAATGCTGTGATTTGTGAAAAGGAAATTGATGTGACATCAAACTATATAAAGTTACAGTTTATACTATCTTTTAAAGCAACACCTTTTTCAGAAGAGAAAATAAGATGTAGCATAAATGCAGTGATTGCATAACTGAGGAACATTTTATTACCCTGTATTTTTTTAAATTAATATAAATTATTCAGCAAGTTTTTGTCAGCTTATTGCAATCAATAAAATGGCTAGGGCCTAGGTATGCTAGGTTTATAAAGATTCTGCAATAGCACAGAATAAATCATTTATGAATGAGAGCTGACTTCGATATTTGTGCTTTGCCATTACAAAAGTGTGCTTAATTTCAAGGACTTTTATTCATAGGTGGAGAAGGAAACATGGCAGATATGGCATGGCCTGACCCTGCTCTGGTCCATGCAAACTTAGACTGGTGGATACAAATGCTAAGGAGTTGGAGTTAGTAAACTGAGGGGTATCAACTGAGTCTCTCTCTGTTGTGAGATCATACCTCTTACCCCCTGAGCCATGCCAACTTTGAAAACAATACTCAGCTTCTAAGCAATTCCATGCTCTTATTCCTCATTATATTTATTGCCTCATTACATATTGTACTGATTTTTTTCTTTACATGCCCATCACATATTATTGATTATTTGTTTACAGGAAAAATACCTTCCTGATTGTTCTTTGTGTATGCTGTACATATTGTATCTTGTCTTGTAAATGTCCGTTAAAGCGAAATGACGAAAAAAACAGGTGCTCAAAAAAGAAAGGTGAAAGCAAGAAAAGATGCAGAGTTGGACGCAAAAAGGCTGAAATTGAAGTCAATTGCCAGCCTGTTTGCTAGGTAAGTGCTTACATACACAAAGGAATTTGAATCTCAAAATGGTCCTTGGCCTCTTTTTCAGCTTGTGCTGTGCTTTTTATGGGCCCTAATTGCAGGCTTAGCAGCATCCCAACACCTGGCTAAAGGATTTCAAGTCTCTGTCACGCATGGTTTGCTCTCTGGTGCTGGTGGTTTGGTGGCATGTTTGTCAACAATTTTCTGTCTGCCATCCTCCTTTCAATTTTACCAATCCTGCTGTAGGTCCCACGCGGACCCTACTTCGGTGGCTCCTGCAGCTGAGGACGTGATCGACGAGCCTGAGCCCGCCGACCGCCCAGCGGCTGCCCTTGGCGCGGCGGCCCTGCCGGCCGCTGGTCAGCCATCCTCACCTGGTGTCGAAGACCCAGACGAACCAGGCCCCTCAGCGGTGACCGAAACCATGTAAGCTTGGTTTGCATGCCAAATGCTAGTTTTTTTATGGTATGCTGTTTGCTGTGCTGTTTTTGTGCTTTCAGTGCTGTTTTGTGTGTGTTCTAATTGCTAATCCAGCTGCATCCTTACACCTGGTGAAGGTTTTTCAGGCAGACCTGTGTCACAAATGGCATGCCCCTGGTGCTGGCGGTTTCGGAACATGTTTTTTTTTTTGGGTGTTGCATGGTTATCGGGATTAACTCACCACCTGGTACCTATGGTGACCTCACCTTCACCCCATGTGGGTGTTCCAGGCTACCGGAGACCTACTCCCAGCCATACATGCGACTCACACCAGCATACGATATCGGCGTTTACCTGACCGAGAATGCGGATAACAACGCCAAGCTCCACATCGTCGATCATCCATGGGAGCCTCCGCAGAGTTTTCAGTGGCCATCATCGACACACAAGAAAGTGGGAAAGCGGGGCAAAGTCCGGGAGGAAACAAGAAAGCTGGCGAGGGAGCACCTTAGACAGTACAACTGGGTGGCCTTCTCTGAGTCTGCGGGAGGCATGTTGTGCAGGTTCTGTGTGCTGTTCGGAAAGCGGGGGGGGGGGTGGGTGGTGCTGCAAGTTGTGGCCAGTCTGCGGGGAAGTTTGTGTCTACCCCCTGTAACAAATACAACAAACTCACCGGCGAGAAACATGGTGTCCTGAACGGCCACAGCGAGACGGAATATCACAAGCAGGCCGTGGAAGCAGCGATGGCATTCCGTATGGCACAGCTGCGCCCAGAACTGGCCATCGCCAGTCGTGTCGATGTGCAGAGGCTGACAGAACTTGACCTCATCAGAGAGAGACTCGGGCCTATCGTGAAGACGGTGGTGCTCTGTGGAAAGCAAAACATCGCGTTCCGAGGGGACGAGGACTCTGGACGAGTGGACCTGAAAGAGCCTGACAGAAATGAAGGGAACTTTCGAGCCATCTTGCGGTACAGGGCAGAGTGCGACGAAGGTCTGCGGACGCATTTGAGAGAATGCCCAGGCAACGCAAAATATACGAGCTCGTCAATCCAAAACGAGCTGATTGACCTCGTCGGTAAGCTGGTGCAAGAGTCAATTGTGAGCGAGATCAACTCAAGCAAGGCAGGACCGTGCTTCACCGTTCTAGTTGACGAAACCACAGACGTGTCAACAATCGAGCAGCTGAGCCTGTGTGTGAGATACGTCACTGACGATGCGGGTGTTCATGAGAGCTTCCTGACATTCGGTGACGTACACCACAAAGCGTTCTCTCTCGACTTCTCGTTGCTCGAGGCTGGCGAGGTCCTGGAACCTAAAATCACAGGGAAGGTCATCGCCAAAGTCATAAAGAGCACTGTGCAGGAGCTTGGCCTCAAGATGGAAGACTGCGTAGGACAGGGCTATGACCGCGCAGCAGTCATGGGCTCGAACACGGTCGGAGCTGCCGCTGTAATCGCCCGTGAATATCCGATGTCAGTGCATCTGCACTGCTGCAGTCACCACTCGCTGAACCTCGCCCTGGTCTCCGCGTCCAAGCTGCGAGAAGTCGCCAACATGTATGGGAAGGTCAAGGAAGTCGTCACGTTCATCAACGCCAGCGCCAAGCGCAACGCTCTCTTCAAGGCGGCAGTGGAGTACAAGTGCCCCAGGACGAGGCGCTATCGGTTGGTCAAGTTCTGCGAGACCCGATGGGTGGAGAGGCACGAGTCCTTGACCACGTTCCTGGAGTTGTTGGATGCCATCATGCTGACGCTCGAGCACATCTCCAAGTGGAGAGACACCAACAGCTCGGCAAAGGCATCCATACTGCTGACAGCCATCAAGAACGGAGATTTCCTCCTGGTTCTCCAAGCGACCGCGAAGGTGATGTCCTACACCCGCCCACTTGCCGTCAAGCTACAGAAGGAGAGCCAGGACCTGAGCGGGGCAGTGCCGATGGTAGACAGTGTGGTGGGGGCTCTCAAAGACCTCAGAGAGCAAGCGGAGCTAGTCTTCAGTCAGCTCTTCGCCGGTGTGGGTGTTTATAAATGATAAGGTAGCTGCGATGAACGCGGCACCAGTGTCAGCGCCGAGACAGAAAAAGAACGACATGGCCGACCCTGAAAAGCACCACAGGACGACAACGTTCATTCCGCTACTGGAAGAAACCACGGGAGAGCTGAAGAGGCGCTTCCAGAAGCAGACCAGGACCGCCATGGAGATCGGAAGGCTGCTACCGGGGCACCCGGACTTCGACTCTTTGGACCAGAGTGTTGTGCAAGAATTGGCTGCTCAGTACAGCGGGCAGCTGGAGAAGACCGGCCTCAGTGCCAGTGGGATGGAAGTAGCGGCCGAGTTCTGTGTCTATCGGGCTGCTTGGCTCCTCCGACCACCCAAGGAACGACCCACGGTAATCATAGAAGCTCTGAAGACTTGCGACAGACAAGCCTTCCCGGCGGTGTGGCGGCTTCTCCGGATCGGCGCCTGCCAGCCGGTTACGACTGCAACGGCAGAGCGCTCTTTCTCCGTGCTAAGGCGGCTCAAGACATGGCTGCGGAGCAGGACGGGGGAAGCCAGGCTAACTGGCCTGGCTCTCATGAACCTACACCCAAGCCATGTTCCCAGCTGCGAGGCCATCCTGGATCGATTCATGCGGCAGAAGAACCGCCGCGTCGGCCAGCTCCCCCCAGCGGCCAGCCGCAGCGGCCGTGTCTAAAGAGCAGCGTGTCTACAAAGCCTGTAGAGATCCAGTGTGTTGTGTACTGGGCCGCCACGAAGACTCACTTCTGACGCAGACGGACTGTGTCCGTGCCGTGCGTCAGCCGCCGTCAGGTAGGTTTGTTATGATTGCTTGGTGTGATTCCGCACGGCTTTGTTTGTATTGCTCGTAGTGACTCGGCTGGCTCTGTTTTGGTTCATTGTTTTGGCTCCGCGGGCTTTGTTTTGGTTGCTTTGTGTGGTTCCGCAAGGCTTTGTAATGGTTGCTTGGTGCGATTCCGTGGGGCTTTGTTTCGGTTGCTCAGTGTGCCCGCGGGCTTTGGTTTGGTTCCTAAGTGTGCATCGCAGGTCTTTGTTTCTGTTGGTCGTTACGGCTGTTGTGGTTGCTCGGTGCGATTGCGCTGCGCACCTCCACGAGTGGTTATCTCAATCCAGGTACAATCCATGTAAGTTATGAACCGTCCATTCTACAATAAACAGATGAATGTCTGAAGAAAAAAATATCACTCGGTTCTCCACTCTCCAGTCCGTACCGCAGCGAGCTCGCAGTAAGGTGAGATCACATTTTATCTCGTCATGCTCAAATTTGGTTCGATTTATCACATTTAATACCCTGACGATGAGTTAAATGCTAGTTCAACAACAGTCACCACGGTCTTAGCTTCGGATATTGGGACCAGACTATAGTCCGTTTATATTTAACATGAAATTTGTAGGCCTCTAACCTTTCAAAGCGGAACGTTCAGAATAGATCAGCTTAATTTATGGGCGATGGACCGTCAAAATGTTAAGTGAATTGATCGAAACAGAGATTCAGAACGTGCGGCTTTGAAAAGAAAAGGGCCTTAAACTTGCAATTTCGTATCCGAAGTTGGCATGGCTGATTCCAATTAGTATTGCTGGTTCCAAAGTTGATATGGCAGACCCCTTAGGTTATTAACTTCAGCTCCTGAAAGTTGGTATGACCCAGGCCAAAGTTGGTACGGCCCATGCCATATACCTACCTTACTGCATTCTCCACCCTTGTAGCGGACCTTTTCATCCGTTCTGCTGGGCCCTTTCAACGCTCGGGAATGGGGCCCTTTCAACGCTCGGAAAGGGGCCCTTTGAACGCTCGGGAAGGAGGCCCTTTCGAGGCGCCGCCCCCCCCCCCCCCCCCTGGGCGAAATCCTGTCTACGTGTCGCTGGTTCCAAAGTTGATATGGCAGTTAACTAACTCCAGCTCCTAAAAGTTGGTATGGTTCATGCCATACCTGTCATACTGCATTTTCCATCCTCGCAACGTGCATTTGCATCCGTTTTTTTTTGGGGGGGGGGGCCCTTTCATCGCTTGGGAAGGGGCCCTTTCAACGCTCGGGAAGGGGCCCTTTCGAGGCGCCGCCCCCCCCCCCCCCCCCCCCCCTGGACGAAATCCTGGCTACGTGCCTGCGTACAGGGGTATTCTCGTACATACTTACACTATATTTATATTCAGGCAATGCAATGAATGGCACTGCCTATGTAAATATTTATTGTTTTATAGCCAATGATACCTTAGGTGGCGAAACAAAAGCGAAATTTATTAAATTAAGTCATCAATTGCATAAATAGTTTACTTGTTTGTTAAACAGTTCATAAACAATATTCGTTTTTACAGATATTTTAAATTATAACCACTGTAACTGAATATCAAGAAGTTGCAGGAAATTGTTATAATCTATAATATGTTTAATTAACGTCTGCAAAATTTAAGTTTAGGAACTGTTTCAAAACAAGTATAACTTTATGAAATTGATGCCTCATTTAATTAATTTTGTATTTGTTTCACCACCAAGGGCATCATTAACCATAAAACAGTAAAAATGTACTAAAGCAAGTGGTAGGCTCCATCTGTATAACACCTTGTAAGTTTGTATGTGTATTATTAAAATTTAAATATCATGATTTCATGTTCTCTTTTCCAGAACCTTTTCTGCGGCATCATCCTGGAGGAGACATCACAACAGGCCGAGTGCAAGACAACCTTTGTAATTCGTGAACTGCCGTCCATCCAAGGGCGTTGCTACCTTCTAAAAGTTTGTGGGGTGGGGGCGGAGCCGGAGGCATTTTGAAGTAGATGTTGCGGAATACGCGGCCGAGCAGCCTGCCCGTTAGGTGCTGCCATCTCTCGGCGCTGCCGCACTGTGTCTGCCGGCCGCTGCGGATAGGTGTCGCTG
Source organism: Chirona hameri (assembly GCA_036785665.1). NCBI lineage: Eukaryota > Metazoa > Arthropoda > Thecostraca > Balanomorpha > Balanidae > Chirona > Chirona hameri. The sequence goes on from JAXIVJ010001516.1 coordinate 47,492, forward strand.
GCAGCGGTTGACGTGTGTCGCCGCCGGCTATTAGCGAGGGACGTGACAGTGAGAGGCGATGAGTGTGGCGGGCGGTTTTGAGGGTCTTGCGGTTTTGGATGGCGGACGCGATGGTGCGTCGCGTGTTGCGGCCTGGCTGCGGTTCAGTCACGTGTTGTGGGCTGGGGCTTGTGAAGTTTGCTCGACTGTTTGTAATTGCTGAGTGAATACAGTCCCAAGTCTTGAACAGTAGATTCTTGCCATGCAACGCCCATGGGCGTAATGTTAAAATCTGAAAATGTTCGTCGTCCCCCCCCCCCCCACCTCCGACACCTATGCGTCCGTCTCTTGCCGAAATCGAGCGTCGAGTAAAACCAATGCAGCAGTGTCGACGATGGGTGCGTTGTGTTGGTACCTTGGCAGCAGCCACCTTGGCGGTATCGGACTTGCGCACAACGGACAACACGAAGGGTCGAATGTGGAGCGTGTTTCGGAACAGACCGATTCCAGTGAAACCGGTGCTGGGAGGTGTTAAGTTCGGTTCGGTTGGCGGCGGCGGCGCGCACCTCCGTCAGCGCCGCGTCCTTGAACGGGCTGGTGCCGCCGTCGGCCGCGTCGGTTGTCAGGCGGAAAATCGCGCTCGCGATTTGGTGACTGACGTCTCTCTCGGCTTCTTCATCCTCGGGGGCCGGATCGTCCACCGGCGCCCGGGAGAGCGCGTCTGGAACGGCGTGCAGCTTTCCTTGCCGCCAGGTGGCGACCAGGTTAAACGCCATCAGCCGCTCTCGCAGACGTTGGAGCCGCGGGTTTTCAATGTCTGCCAGACTTTTGCTGTTCAGGATTGGGATCAGCGGCCGGTGATCCGTCATGACCTCGAACCGCTGCATCCCGCTGAGATAGAGGCTGCACTTCTTGCAGGCCCACGCCAGTGCCAGCAGCTCCAACTCGATGACGGCGTAGCGCGACTCGGCTTCGGACAGGAACCGAGAGCCGCACTGTATCAGCCGCCAGCGTCCCGCGCCGTCCAGCTGCAGCAGGCAGTACCCCAGGCCGCCAGTGCGAGCGGCGTCCGTCTCCAGGACGGTGCGGTGGCGAGGGTCAAAGAAGTCGAGCACCGGCGGCGAGGTCAGTGCCGCCTTCACGTCGTTGAACGCCTGCTCCTGCGCCGGCGTCCACAGCCACGCGTTTCTCGGCCGCAGCAGCTGACGCAGCGGCTCGGCGGCCGCAGCGACCTCTGTCGAGAACGAGCCGAGCTGGTTGACCAGGCCGAGGAACGACCTGAGGTCGGTGATGTTGCTCGGCTTGGGGAAGGCCTTGATGGCTCTGACTTTCCTGTCGTCGGCGGTGTAGCCAGCTGAGCTGATGCGGAAGCCGCAGAATTCCACTTCGTCTGCCGCAAATCTGCACTTGTCCGGGTTAAGTGTGATGCCATGCTCGTCACATCTCTTGAGGAGCTGCCGGACATGCTGCAGATGGGTGGAGTAGTCAGAGTCGTAGGCCAGCACGTCGTCCACGACTTTACATGTGCGCGGGATATCGCCGAGCGCGGCGTCACCGCGCCGGTTGTAGACGTCACCGGAACTGACGATACCCATCGGGGCCCGCTTATACCGGAACCGACCCCACGGGGTGATGAAGCACGTCAGATCCATGTCTTCTGGCCGGATCGGGACCTGATGGTACCCCGCCTTACTGTCGAGCTTCGTGAAGAAGACTGCACCGGGTGTGATGGCCGCCACCGCGTCCTGCGGCGCGCGGACCGGATACGTCGGCCGCTTCACGAACCGGTTCAGTTTCGTGAAGTCCACTGTGAGTCGGCAGCCGGACACCGAACCGTCGGACGCTCTCTTCGCCACGGGGACGATCGGGTGACACCAGGCCGTAGGATGGGCCACTGGCTCGATGATGTCTTTGGTGACCAGCTCGTCCAGCTGCTGCCGCACGGCATCTCTCCAGCAGTACGGGATGTTTCGGGCGGTGGTGACGGCGTGCGGAACGGCGCCCTCTGTCAGCTCGATCGGCATGGGCTCCCCCGTCATCATCCGCAGGGTCGACTTCACGTCGAAGACCCGTGGGAATTCACCTTTCAGCGCCGCGAAGTCTGCGCGCCGCTGCTGTGCCGAGGGGGCGCCACCGCACGCGGCGCGCCGCGCCGAGGTGGCGCCGTTATCCGGGGATTGGTGTGCCGAGAGGGCGCCACCATCCACCGCGTGGCACGCGAACCCCGGCGGCGGACCGCCACTGACCGGCTCCGCTGCTCCTGCTGGGACGACATCTGCCCGTGCGGCGTCGGAAGCCCGGCTCGGGTCCTGTGATGCTCTCGGACCCGCACGCTCGCCGTGGCAGTGGTGTACCGCGTGCTGGTCGCCCACGTCAGGGTCCGGGCGGGGCAGCGCGGGCTGCGCGCTGTCCGTCACCGTGCCCGGCGGCGGACCGCCCCCGGGTCCGGCGCTGACGGGACGGATCTGCTGCGGGAAGCTCGCGGGCAGTATCCCCAAGCGAACGCAGTCATGCCACGACAGCAGCGGTGAATGCAGCGATCGCAGGACCGACACCTGCACCGTGCATGTGACGTCACCAAGCTGCAGTGTGAGCACACATGTGCCGAGGCAGATCAGTTGATGGCTGTCGGCCGCCCACAGCACCGTTGTGGATGGGGCGAGATCAGCCCTGTTCACTCCCATGGACTCCGCTTGCTTCAGCGACATCGCCGAAGCCTCTGCACCCGTGTCCGGCGTCCACATGGTCGGCCTCCTGTCGTCGTTTGGCAGGTGCAGCTGTAGCCGAACTTGAGGCGATCGCTTGGCTGACACACTGCTCAGCCGTGCGGCCGGGTCGCTCGTCTCAGGTGGCCCCGACCGCCGCCGGCTCGCTGCGTCACGGTCACCTGACACCAACGCCAGCTGACGGCGGGACTCGCCGGCAGCCGGGCTGCTCTGACGGCGGTGGCTCACGTTACGGCGGTGACGCGCCTGCCCCTGGCGGTTGCGATCGGGGCTGGGCGAGCTCCACCGCCGGCCGTCGCCGCTTCCCGGGCGTCTGCACACGGCGGAGAAATGATCCCGCCCGTGGCAGGCGTGGCAGGTCCGGCCCAGCGCGCGGCAGTCGCGTGCGTCGGTATGCTGCGCCGCACCGCACCGGTCGCACCGCTGGCTCCGGTCCGCCGGCCGCCGATCCGGGCTGGCCGGCCGACTCCGCTCCCGCCGGTACTGCGAGATCCGGCGCAGGGACGAATCTTCGGATCCTCGGATCGCGGAGCTGTTGTGGCGGGCGCTCTCAGACGCGCGGCACAGGTCGGCCGCCTTCTGGAAGGTCAGCTCTGGCACTTCCAGCATGCGTCGCCTCGCGTCGTCGTCGCTAGTGCCGACGACCAGGTGGTCCCGGAACCTGTCGTCGCTGCAGTGCTGGCAGAAATCGCAGCAGGCTGCGATTTCTTTCAGCGCGCAGATGAAGTCGTCCACTGTTTCACCGGGCTCCTGCAGCCGCATGTTGAACTCGCAGCGGTCAATGACGACGTTCCGCTGCCGCCGGAGGTGTTTTTGCAGGGCCGCGATGACGTCATTCATTGAAGAGTCGGCGGGGAGGGGTAGGCCGAATCGGACCACGCGGGCCCAGTCGTCGTCGAGCACCGCCAGCAGGGCGGCCCGCTGCTCCGCGGGGCCCATGTCGTTAATTCCCGTCAGGAGGCAGTAACCTGAGAATTTGTCCTTCCACGCCTCGAACTCCTTGAGGGTTGCCGTCGCTGCCAGCCGGGGCGTGGGCGTCCCGACAGCGGGCATGCGCGCGCGCTGCCGCGCGCCAGCCGCCGCTCCGGCCTCGGGCGCCGCCCCGGGGGCTGCCGCCGGCCCGGCGGCCGGCCCGGCCGGCGCCGCGGCCTGGCCGGGGAGCATCCGCTCCATCAGCGCCGCCATGCGCTCCTCGCGTCTGGCCGCTGCCGCAGCCAGGTCCAGCTGCTGCTGGAACATCGCCTTCAGGAGCTCCACCTCCGATGGCTTCTCCGCGGGGCTGGGCGGCGCCGGTTCAGCCCGATCGTCCGCCATCCTGGCTCCGGGCGGAGGCGATGCACGCAACACGCAACACTTAAGTGCACGCAACACTTTCGACACGATACGGGGACACACTGTAGTCACGCACGCTTAGCACGGAAGTGCGAAACCGACCGACCGCGCCATGTTAAGTTCGGTTCGGTTCCGTTCCACACCACGCACCACACACGCCGGCCGCCATGAGTCAACTGTATTGTTTTGCTCACAGGGTTACCAGATGTGGGAGGAAAATAATATGGCTTCCAAAGAGAAGGGAAACTAGCACGAGCCGTGCGCAACATAACACAACAGGAGGTGGTGGATGTGTCGGCATGAGCAGACTTACGGTACACCGCCAACTAAACACACTTTCAAGCTTCATATATGTGCCACTTAATTTCAGGGAAACACTTATCGTGATCCGAGTAATTCGGTGAAGTGTTGATAATCTAGCTATTACTGTTATAACAATACTAAAATAATAATTGATAAAACTGAACTCTGAAGCATAAGTACCTGTGAAGGCTCGTGGGAGGTGTGAAAAGATGAGGAACGGAGGCACTTAATGCTAGAAATGGGCACATGTTTGATGGTGAACGTAATTATCAATAACGTGTATAATATAGAACGTCAATCTCAGGTAGGAAGCACAAATGACTTACACTAACAGTCACACGCCTGATGCCTATACCATCAGACTGATGCCTATACCAGTTACCCTATTAGTGGCAGGCTCCTGGCTACCCCTATTAGTAGCAGGGGGGCTGATTCGCCCCCCCCCCCGGAGATCTAGAAATCTACTAGTCCGATTTTCAAAATTCAAACAGGGTTTGACTCCACTCAAACTGATCTATATTCTAAACAAAAATTGGCGACAGGCGGCCAAAATGCACAAATTTTATAACTTTTTTTAAATAAAAAATCCTCTTAACTCCTAGTTCTATAGACCGATGTTGACAAAACTTATATGGATCGACAGCAAATTAATACAAAATTGATAAATCCTGGTCACATTTCAAAATTCAAAATTCGTAGGCGTTTCCAGGACCAGTATGCGATTCCAGTATGCGATTTTTTTAAATTCTTGAAAGTTCATGAAGTTTTCAGACAAACTGTCCAGACTAGTTTTAGGAAATCTCAGAAAATTTCAGAAGCCTACGTCCAGCTATTTCGGAGATATTTGATAAAAACACGAGGGGAGGGCAAAATTTGCCCCCTACCACTAATAGGGTTGTAAAGGTGCGTTTTCCCCCTTGGCAACGATCATTTGTGAAAAAGAAAACCATTAATTCCCAATTTAATCATCTCTTATCGCAATTTGTTTCGTCTGTTGTCTCATTGGAAGTGTTAAAGTTATCATGTTCACAATTTTACAACGGTGAATAGCAGGGTGAAAATGCGTTGTAAAACTGGCTTCATTTTTTACTACTCCGTAAATCAGAGGATCTTTATGAAACAGATGCGTGCGTTTTGAAAAGCAACCGTAGCGTTTCTGTAGTAACATTGTAGAGTTGTAAAGTTGTAAAGTCTCGAGTGTAGTAAGTAGTAGTTTTTGCTTTATGAAACACAATTTTACATCTTTACTACACAATCTTACAACTATACTACAGAATTTTACTACCAAACGTTTATGAGAAAGAGCACTGGGGTCGGTGGACTGCAGCGGGAGCGCCGCCCCGCGAAGGAAAGTGCGTATTAACGCGAGGCGGCGTGGGTAGGGGTCACCCCCGCCCAACCGCTGTAACCGGGCCAACCTGGGACCGGCCCTCATATACTCTACGGTGGCCGGTCGGCCGGCCGGGCACCCCGGACCAGTGCAGTGGGTCGGCGCTTCGCACGCCCGGTCGGTGGACCGCAGCGGGAGCGCCGCCCCGCGAGGGAAAGTGCGTATTAACGCGAGGCGGCGTGGGCGGGGGACATCCAGTTCGGAATTTGTTTTGGGAGTTGTGACCTGTGCAAAATAATATCAAATCTGTTGTGCAGCTTTGAGCTATCCTGATTTAATTATCATCCTCTTTCAAATCCCTTGTTTATTCTGCATCCTTATTCCCATTCATACCATACCATATCAACCATAGCAGAATGGGATGCATCCTGCATCCCATTCTGCATCCTTATTTTGTCTACATTTTCTTCACCATCATAGTATACATGATGGTGTGAAAATAATTATATAGATGTATGTAAATGATGGTGCGCATTATAAGAGATGTATGTAAATAGCTATGCAAATGATGCATATTTGTTTTTGTCCCACTAACACCTTAAAGGAAATAGTTCACCTTGGAATTTGTTTACCCAACACGATTTGATTATATTTTGTAATACAATTTTTCTTAATATTGTCAAAAATGGCCTTATATCGCGCCGATTTAGGACAGAAGGCCGTACATTTTTATTGTTTATCAAAACTATATGCATACTCTCTGAGTCAGAGTCCTGACGTCACGCGAATGTAAAAAATGGTTCAGCCAATCAGATTCCAAAGTAGTCTCGTAAAGATAGACTCGCATTGGAGATGTGTAAACCGGCGGCCGGCGTTCGCTTGCTAGCACCAGCTGCAAGCTGATTGGCTGATGGTATAGTCTTTGCCCAGGCCACTACAACATTCTTTCGCCAGCACCGCATTCCTTCACCAAAAACTCAAATATATTCGGCTGGAGTCTTTTCAGTCAAGAAAACTTGCAGATCGGGGTTTCCCAACACGGGCTACAAAACTGCTATCTCAGTTTAAAACTAATGTTGAAGGTGAACTATTTGCTTTAATGTAGTCAGTCTCGGAATACCACCGGATGTCCACCAAATATTTCCTACACCATGCTATCTGTCTCTGCTATCTGTCCGATGGATCCCGAGGCATACTCCTTTACTAATCATCAGGTGGCGGGCTGTCCTGCAAGGAAAAAAAATAGCGGGGAGTGGTGTGACCTAACGTGAATGAATGCCCATCCTTGGTATTAAGTTCTATGGTAATTAACGTAGTCAGGTCACACGGGCATGGAAGGGCACTCCTGCATACCTGTCTGCCGTCATCGGGTTGTATGGCCATAAGTTGCTATGACTTGATTGAGGCGGTAGACACTTAAAAGGTATGGGGAAAAAAATGACCTCGGATGACCTTGACCTGAACCAAGGTCATAAAAAGCTTGGAATGGTACTTAGAAGTGTCAGACACACGAATCGTACCGATGTATTGACTGCTTATGCGTTATCGCAATTTTGCGCGACAATTCCATCCACCGAGACCTTTATGACATGGTCAAACATTGCGTCTTTGACGTGACCTGTGACGTCATCGGTGACCCCGAGGTCAACAATATTAGGTTTCCCCCCATAAATTGTCGAGGGACATCGAATGCCGTTAGAATTAGATTATAAATTAGAAAATCACCTCACCGGCCGGGTCGGCGCGCTAGACGGGCGACCCCCGGCCGCTCCGCACTGTCTTCTGATTAATCGGGGAATTCGACACCCTGCTTCGTGAAATTTAGTGTCTACGTGTTCTTATCTTCTAGTTCATCTGCGTGCTACATCATACAAACTGTGAGTTGTGTTTTCGATCTATTATCTACCTCAGAAGATTTGTGATTTTGAAACCTGAGTGAACAACCAAGCCGGAAGACAGAAGATAGAAACCTCGGTCTGTGTCAGCAAGTGTGTGAACGCTTCAAGATTTGTTTTAAATAAGTGTCTTTTTTCTCTATGGTGAGGCACTGATATTACGTGCTCGAAATATTGCATTTCTTCAAGAGTCCTGCTTCAATGTTTTAGAACTACTTTTTCCAACGCATATCAACGCAACAGAGCGGACGAACACCACCAGCCCTGGCCATCGCCATGACAACCCCCCTTGACCAGGGGACAGCCGCCGCAGTGCCGCCCGGCTAAAGTCAACAAATGCCAGGCGGCCAAACGGTCACCGGGGCACGTTCCCGGCGGCCGGCGCGGCGGGGAGCCCGGGGCGGGTGGCGGGCCCGCCGAGCGAGAGAGAGAGGGAGCAGCGACCAGCCGACTGCTCCCGGGACTGGGGACCCCGATGAGCCCTGTCGTGTAGTGTGCCAACAACCGCCCGTCACCACGATAGAGACAGAGACGCAAGTCAGAGACGAGCCGCCGACGCCCGCTACTCCGTCAGACCGAGCGGCGGCGGTGGCCGCCGACCCACCCGACGCGACTACCAGCGAGCGGCCGGGGCCGGCGCTCGCCGCAACCGACCGACAACAAGATCGACACATCTTGCAAGGGGAGGCCGCCACAGCACCTCTGGTCAGCGCTGCCGGCCAGCATCCGGTTGCACAGGCGCACAACGCAACTGGAGTGACACGCCAACCTCATGGCTCCGATACGATTGGACGCGGGGCCTTATCCATCATGGCGTTGAACATGTTAAGCCTAAAACCTAAGATTTTAGACCTCCGTCATGATTTAGAATTATTAAATTGTGATATTGCTGTGCTCACAGAAACATGGCTTCGCCCCGAAACTTGCTCACGCTTCGTCACGTTCCCGGGGTTTTCTCTGCACCGTGCCGACCGTCCAGACGGTAGTGGCTACGGGGGAATAGCTGTACTGATAAAAAACAACAATTTGAAAGTAAAACCACTTAAATCAGTTGTAGGTGCCAAAAACGACGGCAAAATAGAAACGTTTTGGTTACAAGTCAGTAACTCGCACGGTCGTCGTTTTAACCTAGGTTGCGTGTATAGACCTCCTCGACACACCGTAGCCGCCATATCAGCCGACCTCGATTTTCTTGAAACTCAAGTGCAACGCGTGTTCCTTTCGTCCACTGACAATATTGTAATAACTGGCGACCTTAACTGCAACCAGTGGCGGATCCAGGGGGGGAGGGCCGTAGGGGCTGAAGCCCCCTGCCTTAGAAAACGGCGCCATTTTTGTATAGGATTTGCCGGCGCCGAAGGCGCCGTAGCGTTTTCGGGAGGCCGCCAGGGCGCCCTTGCGTCTACCAACAGCATCGTAGCACTCTTGGAAGGCACCCTGGCACCCTCAGAAGACATCTTGCCGCCCTCACAACGCATTATGCCGCACTCGGAAGGTACATCGCCGCCCTCGGAAGGCATTATGCCGCCCTCGGAAGGCACCATGCCGCCCCCGTCACCGAGGAAATATGCCGCCCTCAGGCCTGAAGCCCCCTGCCTTAGAAAATCCTGGATCCGCCCCTGACTGCAACCTTCTAGCGTCCGACAACGATATATGTAAATCGAGATTTAATCAGTTCCTAGACAGCCTGGCCCTGCACCAGCACGTGACTAGTCCCACATACGAGTCTGGATCTCTACTTGATGTGTTTGTGTCCAATACGGGAAACTTTGAGTGACGTATCTGTCTGCCCATGTCCCTATAGTGATCACTGTATCATCCAAGCTAAATTTCCATCCCCAAGCCTCGCCGTAAGCCGATTTTCATCTCATCTAGGCGCCTACATCGCATTAATATATCGGCTTTTCACGCTGCTCTCAGAGCCACTGACTGGAGCGGAGTGTTCTCACGCGTGGAAGTGTCGGACCAGTGGTCTGCATTCATAAATTGTCTCCTCCCCATCCTCGACCATCACGCACCTCTAAAACGTATCAAAATTCGCAACCCTTCCGCTCCCCCTGTATCTGACACCACTCGCAGCCTGATGGCACAGCGTCGCAGACTTCTTGTCCATAGTGGTAGGACCCCTGAGTTCATTGCGCTTAACAAACAGGTCCGTTCTGCCATTCGTCACGACACAAGGCAGGACATCGCCAGGAGAGTGCGTGAGCTGGGTCCTACCACTATATTTCGGAATGTACGTCAAATCATCGCGGGCAAGAAGTCTGCCGACCGCATCGTGCCAGAGGCCGCCCCTGACGAGCTAAACCAGTACTTTGTGGGCGTTGGTCCCCGGGTTGCGAGTGAGGTCCGGGCCAGGGGTGAGCCCCTCTCTCTCCCTGTCCGTCTACCTCGTGTCGGCACATGTGCCTTCAAACTACAGCCTATCTCTCTGTCCGCTCTCCGGTCCTTCCTCAACTCAATGCAAAATTCAGGGGCCTGTGGTGCTGACGGCATCTCTATTCAGGTAATAAAGCTTTGCTTTGCTGCTATCGGTTCCGTTTTACTCCATATCATCAATACTAGCCTATCTTCCGGCGAATACCCAGCGCCCTGGAAACATTCCATTATTCATCCAATACACAAAGCCGGCAGCCAGTCCGAAACTTCCAATTTTCGCTCTATCTCCATTGTATCTGCCTTCCCAAAGCTCATTGAGCGTATTGTGCAGCGTCAGCTTTACTCATACATGTCGGATAACCACCTGTTCTCCTCATCCCAGCACGGGTTCCGCTCCCTGCTCTCTACTGAGACCGCCCTTCTGACTGTTTCTGATCACGTCCTCTCTGCTATTGACCACCAGGAACTCACCCTTCTCCGTCTCCTCGATTTATCCAAGTGCTTCGATGTCATCGACCATTCTATGCTCCTCTCTAAACTACGTACATATAACATCGATCCCACCTGGTTTACATCATACCTCTGCGGTCACACTCAGTCTGTCTGTACGGCTGATGGGAGTGGGAACCTTCATTTCTCCAGGCCTCTCCCCAACTCTATCGGAGTTTTTCAAGGCTCGTCTCTTGGGCCTTTACTTTTTCAAATATTTGCTAACGATATGTGCCTGTTCGCGGGAGATGCTCATGTGGTCCAGTACGCTGATGATACTCAAATTTTGTTATCCGGCAAAAAACACCAACTCAATGATCTGAGGTCAGTTTTACCAAAAAATAATCACCGCACGCAGAAAAAAAATAATCGCCGCTAAAAAAAACTGCGGACATGAGCCGGGTTTCACCAACGAAAAAAAACTGACGGCGCCGGCTGTTATTTTTTTATAGACGCAAACAGCTGATATTGATGACGTCACACACCAATAACGATACGATTACGATATAACGCTAATCAGCTGACAGACAAGTTTCAGCAGCAGAAATAGCTGTGTCCAATTGGTCAAAATACCTCTGTCGGCAACGCCGGCGCTAGCGAAACACGGTATTGTTTTGATAGATTGTTTACACATCTACCTACATTGAACTTGAACTTTTAATTCTTAGTAAATTAATATTTAAAGGCTTATAACATAAATGTAAAGGAAATGTAAACCCAGTGGAGTGTTGGTGATTGTGTTTGTAGAGGCTTATAAGTGATGTGTTGTTGATTTTGTAATGAGTAGGTCAAGCACGTAAATCATTGGTTTCATTGGCATTGGAAATTCAATGAAAATAATTGGAAATTAGTTGCAACTCATCGCTCACATAACATTGGTGTAGGATAATGTGCAATAGATCTTCTATTGCACATTATCCTACACCAATGTTATGTGAGCGATGAGTTTTCTTTTGAACTTTGGATTTCTTCCACAAAACAAATATGTAAGTACCTACCTACATTCCCCACCATCTTGTAGGCATTCAAAGATAACCCATTTTTCAGTCTGTCATAATATTACTGTCAGCTGACTATACTCTTCTTCTGGGGGACCTCAAGAACACCATACACTGGTGAGGTGAATTACTGAACTAATACCAGTACTTCATCATTTCACCCCAATTGCAGACAGTTTTAGGGTTAAATAATATTCTAAGCATAGCCATGTGTAGGTACCAACTTCAGTTCACACACTGGCTGACATTCTGCTCAATGATTGCAACATTTGATTTGGACAAATGCTAACAGAGGATATCATTTGTGTCTTTAAGGATATGCTGCATCCTCCAGTCTCCACACTCCACCATGATGGACGGTGACGCGGCATGGTGTTGGAGCAGTACCATTTCTGGCTTCCGCACAAGCCTGAAGAGAGGGAACATCTTCTATTTGAAGCTGTGATGGTGGTGCGCAGGCCTGTTTCTACTAGATGGACAGGGTTTGCTTGCCTTGTTCAGTGAGGTTCCATTTCCTATGGATGCCTGTGTAAAGACTGGGTGTGGAGGATTTGATGCAAGGTCATGCTGATTGTGATGCAAATTTATCTAGTCTTAGGGTGCCTGTTCGCGGGACTTTATAGTCCCTAAGGGTTATAGTTCAATGCAGTCAATACAATTTATTCCTTGGGCATGTCTTTCTGCTATACTACGTCAGTTACGGAAAATCTGAAGCTCATGATCTCTCAGCAAGTTGATTGGTAGATGGTGATAAGCGAGGTCAACGTACAGACAATACATTGATGATGATTGATGTTGATGTTGTTTATAATTACTATACTTCACAGAACCAGATTTTCTCTCAGGAAACAAACACAATCACATTATCTATATTTTATTTCTCTTGAGGATGAATAGCACTATTTTATTTCATGATCATCAAATGTCACATGCAGTCATGAACAAGGTTAAAGGGAATGTTTCATCTTCCTGAAAGTTGTCAAATATATGCTGGTTGTAGTCAAAAATATGAATAAGTGCTGCTGAAAACGATGATGATATTTGTTGTCTTGTTAAGTCACTTAACTTTATACAAATTAAGCGTAAATTTGGGATGACGTCATTATTGAGCCATAGACTGCGCTGCTTGGCTGACAAAGTGGGATTGGCAGAAAAAGTCGCTGTCAGCCAATCAGCGGCGGCACTGGCCTAGACCCCATTTTGCAACTATAAATTGAATTGCTTAAAAACCGCTGTTTCAAGGAAAATGGCCTTAGTATTTTCAACATTTCAATAACGGCCAAAGATAATGGCTATCTCAGTCCAAAACCAATACAAAGGTGAAACATTCCCTTTAAATGTCAGCAAATAGTTACAGAGCGTATTTAGCAACAGGATTCAGTAATACAATGTCACAGATTCTTGGCCATCTGACTTGATACTTTTCAAACATTACCAAGCATTGCTGTTTTTGTTGGTATGCATATCTATATTTGTTTCTGGAAACGACTATTTACAAATTATGTTGAATAATTACTGACATCCTTGTTCTGAAATATATCATACAGACTAGGCAGTAGGCTGTAGGCATGTAGATTGGATATTAGCACAATATATTCTGAAACTTTCACACCACCACTTCTGCTGCCATAACAATAAGGCAGAATAGCAGGGACGGGTGCATCATTTATTGATCATGTTCACTGAATAAGGTACCTAAGCACTATGTATGCAATTACTCTGGTTTAAGCACAGTGGCCGTCTTGCAGTTCCAATGTTAGGATCACATCAGTCACATTCTTGAATATGTTTAAATCTTGAAGCTGAGCTGAAGACCCAACAAATGGACAAGCATTAATTCAATTGTATACAGCTTTGGTAGTTGCTCCAGGCTCCAGCTACAAATTCCGAAGGGAGTTGATAATGCTGATGGGAACAGCCACTCTGTGAAAGGGAAGAATGGGTCAATTATAATTTTACTGGTATTCATATTTTTAGCAAGGAAGTATTGTGATAAGTTTTAATTCCACTAAAAACTTGGTTAGGCACAAGACAAAACAAGGGATGTTTCTGTTAAGGCGGCCGCACACTAGGCCATTCGGCGGGCGGAGGTCGCGATATCGCTGCGACTTTCCGCGCATCTTTAGCGACTTTCCGCCTTCGCGTCAGCCGAAACGTCAAAAATCGCGGACGAATGTCGTCGGCCGGCCATCTGCGGACCGGCGGAAAAAAGCTGATTCGAACGAGACAACAAAATTGATCAGGCTAACAGTGGCGAATATATGCAAGACAGAGGTACAAATTGTGCACAGGATGCTCTTGCCGCTGTGAAATTTATTATGTAAAAGTTTCGTGGTTCTAAACTTACATCTTCGTCGAAAAATGGCAATCATTAAGTTACCTTGGCACAGGCTGTATAGGCACAGGTTGCGACATGCTGTAGGCCGGCGGGGCGGAATCTCGCGAGCAGACAGCGCCGAATCCGCCGGAACAAGGACGATATTCCGCCGTATCGCCGCGATTTTCGGAGGCGGAATGTCGCAGTATATCGCGCGCCGAATGGCCTAGTGTGCGGCCGCCTTTAGTGGTTGATCTGAGCCCCGAGGAGTTTATCTCCAAACAAAATATCCAAGTTAAAATGTGTTGATGAGGCCTCTTGTCAACAAGCTAAATTCTAACAAACAAAATATTTCCAGATTTAGGCAAATTCAATAAGTTAACTCTTAGTAAAAGTCAGCATTGGATTCATGGTGACCTCAAACACTAAGGCCAGGCCTGTCAATGATGAGGAAAAGTGAAAAGGATTATTGTAGCTACTTACTGATTTGTTTTGTGGAAGAAATCCGAAGTTATAACTCTTGCCCATCTTCGTCCAATGTTGATGACTTGATGTGAGTGATGAGTTGAAACCAATTTCCAATGATGTTCAATTAATTTCCAATGACAATGAAACCAATGATTTACTTGACTCAGTACAAAATCACCAACTCTGATCACTTATAAGCCTCTACAAACACAATAACCGAGAAAGTGCTGCAGCGCGACAATCACAACGACCTTGACAACCCGGCCGACGGCAATAGTAAATACAAACTGACGCCTGGGTCCTGTCTATTTTTTTCAGTTGTTTTGCTACAAATAATGGCGCAATTGTGGTCACCGTTTTTGCCGCATTGGCTGTTGGTGAAACTCGCCGTCAGTAAATCTGTCAGTTTATTTTTAGGTCGGCGATTATTTTTTTCGTGCGTTGGTGAAACTCGCAGTCAGTTTTTCGGCCGAAAAATAATCGCCGACGTCATTTTTTTTTTGGTAAAGCTGGCCTCTGGTCAGTAAATTGGAGGACACCCTGAGTGCACTTGATACCTGGTTTCACTCTCATGGCCTCAAAGTAAATACAAGCAAGACCGAATTAATAGCGTTCGGATCCCGCCAAAATTGTCGCGACCTTCACCCTGTTGCTGTTCAGTTCCGCGAAGACATAGTACAAGAGAGCCCATACGTCAAAAATGTAGGTGTTCTGTTTGATAAGCACTTCACATGGGACTCACACGTGTCTTCCCTGGTAAAAAATGTAGTGGTATCCTCATTGGGATATGGCACGTGCGGCACAGCATCCCCCGCGAGCTGCTGCCACTTCTTGTAAATGCCTTGGTCGTTTCACACGTTCGGTACTGTTTAGCAGTATTTGGCAATGGCTCGCAGAGGAACATACAACGCCTTGACAAAATTCTAAATTTTGCCCTTCGAGTCATATCTGGCAAACGTAAATTTGATCACATCTCTGACGTGCGAGCTGAGCTTGGCTGGCCCACTGCCCAGCAGCTATACAGACAGCACTCCCTAAATCTACTACACAAAATTCGAAACACCGGGGAACCACGGGTTCTTGCTTCCCAGCTTCATGTCAATTCTGATCTCCGCTCCCGCTCTACGCGACAGAACTCTGACCTGGCCCTTCCACGCGTGAGGACAGGCTGGCAAGCGCCGCTTTCTATATCATGTTGTGCAAAATTACAATGAGCTGCCTTTAGCGACACGTCACTCAGCCATGCCCGCATTCAAAAGAGTGATACAGAACATTCCTCAACCAGAGTACCCTGATGTATATAATTTAATGTGCGTGTGAGAGCATTGCAGTGTATGTGATGTTATGTGTATGTGAGAGTATTGAAGTATGTGCTGTATGGGAGTATGTGCTGTAGTGAAACTGTCTTCATTTTATATTAGGATGAGTGTATCATTCGTGTTGTCCATGCTTTTATGTGGCCCCGGAATAGCCCGCTTCGGCGTGGATGGGGTCCAACGTCAAATACAAATACAAATACAAATTGGTAAAATCGGTCCAGTAATTCCGGAGATCCGAGGAGATCCAAATGTTAACCCTAATGTTCTATATTGCAACTTGCAAGCAATCCCCGCGTTACAAAAGCCCTGCAACATGTCCGCTATTTAACGTAATATATTCCTTGATTAATTGGCTTTCTAATGATGTTTTACTGGTTGATGCATGTTGTAAGGTAAAAAAGTTATAGGGGGTTAATAGGTTTCGCGAGGCTAAATCCTCTTTTACGCCCACTGTGCGCCGCGCCGGCCGCAAGTTGGTGAGAACCGCTGCGACGCCTTGCCAGAGACTGTACCGCCGCGGGGCCGGCCGGCCGCCGCCGCTAGCTGGCCGTCCCGGCGGCGGCCTGGTGCTTCATAATATCCGGCCTGAATGCAAACTCTGTTACAGCTGACTAATTGTCCCGAATATAGGTATTTTTCCAATAAAGTTGAGGTACCAATGATGAATGAACTTTAAATATTATTTTCATTCGAATACACACCAAATTGTATTAAATATATTCCGTTTTCTATTCATATATTTTCCGATGTGATTACCATATCCTACTATATAGTTGAAATTCTAGAAGAAAATGAGAATTATTCCCAAAAAAAATACCAGAAATGGTTTATATCGTAACAGTTAGTTTATTCTAGTTTGAACCAGGCGTGACATAGCCATGGCAGTCGCCAAACTTGAACCTACTCATTCATATAAGTACTCTTGGCCGGACGGTCCCTCCGCTCGATTCGTTATCCGGGAAATAATAGAATGCTGTCCTGGGCTGGGTTCGTGACCCTGGTTTCGGTGAGGCACAACACATCTAAGTCGTGCTGTTGCAGCGTCCTGTTCACGTCGTCCATCTTAGGCATCAGCGACCGAACGTTGGAGTGTCCTATGCTGAGTGTAGATCCGTCGGTCCGCTGGGGCCGGTCCAGCTCCCACCGCGCGGTTTGCTTCAAAGTTAGCCGCGCAGGCGTCACCAGACCGATACCCTGGGGCGGCCGGGTCGCGCCGCGGCACTGCTCAGTCCTGGTACGACAGCTGGCAGTGTCACGGCCCATCTGGTGTCGCCGCTCCTGTACCCGACGTCCGGCACGGGTACCGCGGCGGCGGTCCCACCGCCTCCGGCGACGCGGAGCCGGCCGCCAGCTGGCATCTGTCCGCTCCCGGCCAGGCCCAGCCGCCCTCTGGCCACGGCCTGGCATCGCCCCTGCTCGGGCGGGCCGGCCGCAGCTGTAGCGGCCGCTGACCTTGGCCGGTCAGCAGGTCCGGTAGAATCCGGTGGACGGGAGCCGGCCTCGCTGATTGGTGCAGCGCGGGGCTCCACCTCTTCATAGACCGGTAGAAGGTGGTGCCACCGGCCGTGACGCCCTGGCTCACGGGCATCGAACGGCAAAAAGGCGCCAGAAATAAAGAGATTTCAGCCACAGGGACAATGACCGCGATCTAAAAAGTCACTCACTCGGTCACACGTGTCAAAAACTCAGTCACTGCACACTCTGGCCGTCCAAGAACGTCTGCGAGCGTAGAAAAAGAAGTAAAACAACGGAGCACCCAGGTGCGGCGGCCGCCAAAGTCGGGCGCCGGCAGGCACGTAGCCAGGATTTCGTCCTGGGGGGGGGGGGGGGGGCGGCGCCTCGAAAGGGCCCCTTCCCGAGCGTTGAAAGGGTCCCTTCCCAAGCGTTGAAAGGCCTCCCCCCCAAAAAAAACGCATGAAAAGGCACATTACAAGGCTGGAAAATGCAGTATGGCAGGTATGGCATGGGCCATACTAACATTTAGGAGCTGGAGTTAGCAAACTGTCACATCAACTTTGGAACCAGCGACACCAATTTGGAATCAGCTATACCAACTTGGAATATTTTTTAAGCTCAAGACCTGGAACTCTTAAACAAATTGCGCCGCGGAGCAGCGCAAATTTTTTGAGTATTATGCCCTGGGTTGCTTTCTCATCAATGCGTCGTATTGCGTATGGTGCGGACCTTTAAAATTGCTATATTGTGCGTTTAAAAGTGCGGGGAAAAGGTGCTAAAATGAACTATTTTGCCCAATAATATAGGAAAGTAGCAACATAACACATAAATGCGCCGAGAAACTGACCGATTTTTTCCTAGCCCGCATATAATTGAATTTGTAGTTAAATTGCGCCGAGCAGCGGCGCGACAATTTTGAGTTTGATTCCCTGTACAACTGTATTCTTACTGTTGAAAGGCCCAAGGTCCCTTCAGATCGTCTAGGGGCCCCTCTGACCTTTTCTACGCCCTTCCGACCTGTTCAGGGACTCATCTGGGATCCGCGAAGCGAAAAGACATGATGTGGAGTGGGTGATATATATATATATATATATATATATATATAATACAAAGAGGGCTTACTCTACAGGACAAAATAAAATCGGATATTTCGGGTATATTGTAGCACCCTGACGAAGGGTGTTACAATATACGCGAAAGCTCCGCTTTTAATATTTTTATTGTGGAGTAAGCCCTCTTTGTATTTAATCTTCACGTGCTTTGTCTACGTGCTTTGACCCTTCCGGTCTCACCAGAGACTCCTCTGACCTTCCAAGAAGCCCCTCTTATGTGTCAAGGGGTCCATTCGGCCTGTTCAGAGGTCCTTCCGACCTGGCCAGGGACTGCACTGGCTGCTTTGTCGCCCTGCCGACATGCTCAGGGGCAGGGGCGGCGGATTACGGGGCGCAGGGTACCCAAAGTCCCCCCCCTCAAATGAAAATCCTGGGGAGGGGAAGGGTCATGTTGCCCCAGATTGAGCAGGCTAAAATCTGTGGGTAGGGGGAGGGGGCAAAACTACCCTTTGCCCCCAGGATTTTCGACTGGGGGGAATTTTGGGTACCCTGCCCCTGCCATCCGCCGCCCCTGCTCAGGGGCCCCTCCGACCTGCCCAGGGGCCCCTCCATTCTGGCTAGGAACTCATACGGCATGTTCAAGGGGCCTTCCGACCGGCCCAGGGACCCTTTCGGTCTAGCCAGGGGCCCATCTGACTTGCACAGGAGCCCCTCCGATCGGCCCAGCGACTCTTCTGGTCGGCCTGCGCTGGCTGCTTTGTCGCCCTTGCCGACATGCTCAAGGGGCCCTCCGACCTGCCCTGGAGCCCCTCCGTGCTGGCCAGGGGCCATTTCGGCATGTTCAGGGGCCCTTCTTACCCGCCCAGGGGTCATTTCGGTCTGATCAGGGGCCCCTCCGATCTGCGCAGGGGCCCTTTTAACTTTCCAGGGGCCCTCTGGTCTCTTCAGGGGCCCTTTAACCTTCTAAGGGGCCCTTCCGACCTAGCAAGGGACTGCGCAGGCTGCTTTGTCGCCTTGCGACATGCTCCGAGGGCCCTCCGACCTGCCCTGGGGCCCATCCGTGCTGGCTAGGAGCTCATTCGGCATGTTCAGGGGCCCTTCTGACCTACCTAGGGGCCCTTTTTTTCTGGCCAGGGCCCCTCTGACCTGCACAGGGGCCGTCTTAACTTCTCAGGGGCCCTCTGGTCTGTCCAGGGGCTCTCCAACCTGCTCAGGGGCCCTTATGACCTGGCAAAGGACTGCGCTGGCCGCTTTGTCGCCCTGTCGACATGCTCAGGGGCCTCTCAATCTGCCCAGGGGCCCCTCTGTGCTGGCTAGGGGCCCATTCGACGTGTTTAGGGGGCCCATTCGACGTGCTCAGGGGGCCCTCTGACCCGCTCAGGGGCCCTTTCGGTCTTGCCAGGGGCCCCTCTGACATGCACAGGGCTCTTTTGAACGTCCAAGGGGCCCTCTGGTCTTTCAGAGAGGGTCTTGGTGGCCCTAAAGGGCCTCTGAAGTCCGCTTAACTCTCTAAAGACCACGCTTCGTGTAGTAAAGAGCCTATGATACCGCGCTTCGCGCGGTCTCGTCGGCCCTTTTTGGCGCGCTGCGCGCGCCAAAAAGGGCCCTCCTGGCCTCTAGGGGGGGGGGGGGGGGCGGCCGCCCCCGCCACCCTCCCCTTGGCTACGTGCCTGGGCGCCGGCCAGGAGGTAAACTATGTCTGCTGTGACTGAGGCCGATTAAAATACCAGTGCAACGTCGCATTACATCAGTGTGGCCAGCGAACGTCAAACATTGGTCAAATACGACACCCAGGTTTCGCATCGTGGAAGACCCGCAGACAGTGGCGCCCATAAATTGGATGCTAATCGTTAGCAGCTGCCGAAGATTTTGGCGCTTACCGAGAACTATGAGCTGAGTTTTCTTAGCAATTATTTGCATTCCATTTTTCCAAACCATTTGGATAGATGTGAAAGATTTTGTTCCATGGATCTATCAGCTACCAGCCTGCTCTGCGGTGGGTCACGGTATGTCGCTACTAGGCGACACACCTCTCCCTCCTGGGCTCACATCTGTGCTGATGGCCTTCTAAACCTAGGGGCTGTGCGTCGACCGCTACTAGTTGACACACCTCTCCCTCTCGGGCTCACATCCGTGCTGATGGCCCCCTACCCCTGCTGTGTGTCATGTTATGTCGCTACTAGGTCATGTTATGTCATGTTATGTCGCTACTACACCCATCCCTCTCGGGCTCACATCCATGCTGATGGCCCCCTACCCCACACAACCCGCAACAGAACAATTGGGGAACTTTTGGCGACTTTCAGATATGGAGCCCCGACGAGAGGAGTTGGCAGAGGTGGAGGCCGCGTTACGATGAATGATTGGCTCAGCTTCCTCACAGGACACGACCTCAAACGTTAATGGTTAATTCACGGTGGTAACGTGCAATGGACATTAACGTTCAGTCGGGGCCAGTTAGCCCAAGCTATACGTATACGTGGTTGGGCCACGGGCGCCGGGCACAGCGCAGTAGACGGCGCACGGCCGTGCCCGTGACATTCGGCAGCTCGCGACTACATACATTTCCAGCCTACCCCGACACGACCGTAATAACATCCGGCCGGGATTGAACCGGGGACCCTTCACATGGTAAGCGAACACTCTACCACTGAGCTACGTCGCCGCTTGTACGAAGGTAGGCAAAAAGACTGTACCAACCAAGACAATTGCTGGATGAGGTTGATAATTACGGACTTTCCGTGTATACATATTGTTGTGTTAAAGGGAAATAATAACCTTTTTCCACAAAAAAATGGAGTTAGCACTTGACATCGCCAGACGAGACCAAAATATATTGTAAATTCATCACATTTTGCATGAAAACTTTCCTACCGAAAGATATTTCAAGTTAAAGTTGATAAGCGTTCCACACTTTTAACGACCGGTACTTGCAAGTACTTTTGGTCCTCATCAAACTGCAGGCTTTTCCCGTATTGTTTTTTTACGCAATGGAGTGGAAAATATATTGTGCATTCTGCTTGTTGTGATTATATGCCCGGCGATCTTCTAAAACTAACAGCGATTGGAAAAAGTGGCAATAAAATCGGAAGCTCATCGATGCACATCAACGGCGGCATTGTTAGTGGTTGCGACCCTCAATTTTTGAAAATCAATTCATTTGTTTTCAACATTAGGAGTATTGTATAATTTGTCTGTGGCTGTATATAACACTATGCTTTATATTATCATGAACAATAACAAAAAATACCCAAAAAACTAACAAACAATAACACAAAACTGGCAATTAAATCGGAAGCTCATCGATGCACATCGACGGCGACCTATTTAGCGTCGGCGATTTGTTTACAAAGTCATTGTCATGCTTCTCGGCGCACTTAACCATTGTGGCGAGTTGTTCCTGATTAGTAGCGCTGCTCGAACGCACGCTAGTAGCGCTTTCGTTCTCCATGGCAACCAGGCGTGAGCCAATGAAAAGCCAGAACGTATTCCCTTTCTGGCTTTTGATTGGCTGACGCCTGGTTGCCATGGAGAACGAAAACGCTACTAGCGTGTGTCCGAGCAGCGCTCAGTTTGATCGGAAACGTCACAGAGCCTCCAAAAATGCCACAATGGTAGGGAAGGACGAATTTGTCAATGACCTTCATGAAGTACACAAGGTACTTGTTTTGTATTTTTTTCTCCAAACTTACAACTTTTAATTTGGGAATAATTTTATTTAATTCTTAAATTTAAATAAAATAATTTTAAAACCATAACGGTAGCCTAAGAAATTGTTGCTAACAAAATCAAAAGGTCATTATTTCCCTTTAACAAATGATGGTATGAAAGTAATATTTACAAATCAAAGCAATCGAAAAAAATAATAGTTATTCGGTATTTACTCGAATAAAAGTCGGTTTCCGTCGTTGTGATTACAGCGACACCTACAGTGCTATGGTGGCACCATCTGCATGTAATGAATTCAACTTCGGGATTCTCTCAGGAGACCATCCGCTGTTCTCAACAGCTGACTTCAAAAACATCCGCGGGTTCGATCCTCGATCGGGACAGACTTTCCTTATTCGTTAACTGCCTGATGGTCTCAGAGACATACAATGGTCAGCTGGAGACATATTTACTCTCAACAACCAACGCCGGAGACCATGTAGATTTCTCAGGCAAGACCATACACTGAAAGGTCTCGAAATGGAAACCGTGCGGGTTTCTCAGGGAAGATCATTCAGCAAAAGTTATACAAAGTGTTTCTGAGTGTGGTTCACTAGCGGTCCCTGGCGGCCAACTGCTGCAAGAACTCCAGCTGATAGTGCTAGCCCAAATTCGACACACACGAGTGCGCAGCGAATCGATGCAATAGCTGAATAGAGATGAAACTGAAAAATCCAATATTCAGAGTCGTTTCCATACTAAGAGGCAAGGTTTAATAACATTCTGATACTGATATGAGAATATCCTATCCACTTTAGTTGTATTTCATTTATGTCATAAAATACTATCT
Source organism: Chirona hameri (assembly GCA_036785665.1). NCBI lineage: Eukaryota > Metazoa > Arthropoda > Thecostraca > Balanomorpha > Balanidae > Chirona > Chirona hameri. Next base: position 70,032 of record JAXIVJ010001516.1, read on the forward strand.
TACCACGAATTGTATACAGGAAATACCGGCAAATTAAAAATGATAAATAATTTGTATTTCCCAGACCTTGCGCAAATAGCAAAATCATGCGTCCAACAAACCTTCTAAAAATTATTTGTAAATAAATCGTTCGTTTACCTACGCAAATGACCACCCAAAACAAATGTGTCCCAAAGTGTTCCAGTGGGACACTCAAATTGGTGACGTTTGGGACACGTGCGTCACTAATAATATGGTAGCACCAAGCTGGTATGGTAGCACCAATATCCCTTTACTTAATAGTAGCACCATAGCACTTCATGTGACATCACTTGTGCCCGAACATGAAGTTTTTCATTTATTTTCCATTTTCACTGCCTACTCGCAAACCGACCGAGCGATCGCACTCGCAGGCAAGTACGGCGGATATCCTTCCAACCTGGACTGAATCCAGGAAAATATTTCGATCGAAGCATGATTTTTGTCCCCTGGAGTGCTACTGATCAGGCTTATTTGTCCCCCACCTGGGTAGTCAAGTTGGCACTTTTTTAGACCTCTGCTCACTGGATACGACCTCAAACGTGAATATGCGTCCGGGCTGCCGTGCGTCCGGGCCCAGCCGAGAAGCGCTGTACGAGCCGGGTCACGGCATGACGTCATATGTCACGTGACGTCACAGCGTGACGTGACGGCCGGGCGGCACAGCCGGCAGCACGGGCGCCGCTTGCCGCGGACGGAGGCGGAGGACGGTGGTGTTGAGCGGCACTAAATCGCGGGCTGGAGACGGCCGGCCGCCTCCCAGTGGGGGCGGCGCTGGTTTGTTCCGCTCAATAACGCTCCGGTGATGATGAATGCGCCCAATGCCTATGGAGGACGCAGATAATGTATTGTTCTGCGCCACTGGCTGGCTGGTTCGGGACATGGACGCAAGTTAAATTTAGTCTTTATTAGGTCGCTCGTGCTTGTTAGGTCTTTATTATAGTGATGTTATTATTATATTGTTATAGTCTTTATTAGGTCGCTCGTGCGACTGCTAAATAGCGGCACATTTGTGTAATTTTGACATGCATGAGCGTTTGTGAAAAGGCGCACGAACATGAAGGGCTCTGATGCGCTTTTATCGCATAGTGTATACAAGGGAAAGACGCTGGGTTTCCTGATATTACTATATGATTTTATGAATGCCGAAAGTCTGAAATCAAACAAGTGTGGAAAATTGCTAAAATGTATCCAGCGGATATGATACAGAAATATTTCCCTTTCTTCCTGTATATTTATTATCATCCGTATTTCTATTTTCAACCCCTTTCGTTCTTCTCCGCATGACCTTCTTTATAATCTTAAGCTTTTGAATTATCAACATCCGCTCATATCATTGCACATATTTCCTATCCTCCCTATCTTCCCCATCCGTCCCATCTTCCTCGTCGGCTCTCATCTCCCAATCCCCTCCATCCTCCCACAGTGTTCTGAAATTACTTTTTGAATACATGCAGAGGTAACAAAACTGCCGAAAAAACATGTGAAGAGGTAAAAATAAAAAAGGAAAATATATCTGAATTTTACTCATGTAGCTACAAAAATAAGTGATCATCCGGAGATTTTGATGAACTCTTCATCAAAATTGTAAGGAATATGTCATAAGTTGATATAATTCAATTTCAATATTTTTCAATGTTAGCATAACCACATACAAACTAGCTTCCGATCAACATTTTTCGTTTTGGAACATAATTGATCAATTCCATAATACTTATAACCAAGATCTACACAATTCAGCAAGCATAGTGATCCAGTTCACAGTTTAACTCAAGATTGTAAGGAATATGACATAAGTTGATATAATTGAATAGTTTGCTCACAGTTGTTAAACACATTTCAGGCAGCATTGCATTGACAAAAGTAGGATGCAGATTGCAGAAGTATACCCATATTTATACATAGCAACCGCACAAAGTTCAGTAATGTGTTATGAGGTGATCTCAGATCTGAGAAAAGCTAGTTAATTCCGAAATATCCATGGAAAATATAGTTCAGCTCTTAGCCTATCATGTGAAGAAGAATACAAATCAAACTATTATTTCACTGGATTGATATAATTCAACTCATTATTGGTTAAGTGACAGGTTGTGCTCTAGCATAAACCCATCAAGTAAATAATTAGGGCAAAACAAAAACATAATTGAGACTATACCGTCAACTGATGTAACCCCAGACATTTCCTAACCTCAGACTTGTCATGCTATCAGAATGTAAGCAATGCAGACTCACTAACACACTTTGCATCTGTATTGTCTGTATTCTAGTCTGATGGCATGCAAAGTATGAGGTTAGGATGTGTCCAAAGATAAGCATGATTGACAAATATCCTTATTTACCCCTACATATGAACATGTGGAATTTAATGAATGGGTAGATCTATGACAATATAAGCACCTAGCAATGACTTTGGAGTTTGGAGAGGCATTCCTAACATTCTTACCCCATGCATTGGCATTGCAATGTTTGGTCTGGAGTGGTATGCCAAAGCTGAGTGGTACCCCACTTCTCTCAACTTATTGAATTATGTGAAGAAAAATAAGATAAGGGACAGCATATAAATAAAACGAGGGTATACTTTACCTGCCACCACTCCTACACCAACATGCCCACACCAAACAACTTTCTGCATAACCTATGGGAGCCTTTATAACAGTATATACGTACTCTGTTTTGTTTGTAAGCTGCCTCAAAGACAAAGTTATACGCCGGAGCTTATTTTGTATCAACAGCGCCAAGTTGGGTGCATCCTTGCGGCAGCTAAATTATTCGCGCTGAATAATCCCCGCACAATTTGTTACCTCCTCAGAAAACATATCAATCTAAATTATTTTTCAAGAATATTCACTGGACATTTTCGAGGTTAAAGCGGTTTCGGCTTGTGAAAAACATTGTAGTTTTGGGTAATGACCTGTTTTTGTTTGATAAATAAGCAGATTGTCTTATAATCAAAACATGCCGGTACAAATTTTGTTACCTCCTCAGAATAACGATAGATTGCAGAACAAATCTTCCAACTTGTAAAAACCAAAATAAGCCACGTAAATAAAAAAATTACTTGTAAATAATTCAAGTCGTTTGCAAAATAGTTTGTCAAGCCATTCCAGTCTTCAAATATATTATTTAATGTCTTCAAAATGCATAACAGCATGATAAGTGTCACAGTGTACGAAGCAGGTCAAAATGAACCTGTTGACATGATGCAAGGAAAAAAATCACCTAAAATACAGGAAGGAATATTTTTCATAAAAAATTATACCAAAGCTTCTCCACAGACTATACAACACTATGCCACGTTTTTGTGCAAATCTGATCGCTATTGAATGAGTATATAAAACATGCCAGAAACATGCCAATAGTTACCTCTTTCTTACCTCTTCTCCTCACCAGTGCAGGGGCTCAGAAGCCAGCAGGGGAACAAAGCTATCAATTGATCAACTATGTTTTGACGTGAAATGTAGGTAGGCATGGAGGTATCTGAACAAACGTAAGGTACAAAATGTCATAACATCACCTAAAGGTGACGCCGATAATGAAACACAAATACTGCACAACGCTGAATCGAATGGCAAAAAGGAGGCGAATCTCCGGGAGGTAACTATTTAAAATTAGGAGGTATTTTGGGAGGTATCTATTTTGGTAATTGCATGCCCATCTGCATTGAATTTGTTCAATTTCAGAACACTGTCCTCCCAGCTTCCCCATCCTCTCCACACTTCGCATTCTCTCCATACTGCCCATTTTTCCTTTCCCTTTCCATAAATCCCTTGCCACACCGAGCGGTTCCCCTCCCTGCATTATCGTCTAGTAAGGAGCCTGACACGGCCGCACAAAGGCGGTCGTGTTAGCGGTGCTCTCCGCGATCGATGGACGCGCCCTGCCGCCGCCTCAGCGTGCAGGCTCGTCTCGCCACGCCGAGCCGTCATCCATTTCCGCGGCCCTAGCCGCCTCCTGTCAGTCACGGACGTATTATTACCGCCGAGTCAACCCGGCCGGCCGCTGCTGACGCCGCCCCCTAACCGATAAATCCCCTTATCTCGCCCCACGCCGACGGCGTCATCTCAGACCCCCAGCCGTCCCGCCGGCGTCGACGCGGCGAGGGACGCGGACAGCATGGCGGCGACGCGTCGACGGGGAGGGGCTGGCTGGGGTGGAAGGGAAAGGGTGGCTGAGTCGAAAGCGTGGGCTGACAGCCGAGTTAGTGGTGGAGAGGGGTCGAAAAGTAGCAGCCTTTTAGGGGAATGTACTTCAGCAGATATCTTGCATGTGTGCAGCATTAGCCATGGCATGAGGTGAAAACGGTTAAGTTTTCTTTCTTCATACTCACATTATATTGTAATTAACCCGCTCACCGACGGGGGTTCACCACTGAACTCAATAACAACTGGAAGGGGCAAGGGTGCCTGCGAGCGGTCGCGGCCGGCCGCCATGTTGGGTTGCCGGGCCGGACGAGGGGTGGCGAGGAGTATGAATGGAGGGGTCGGATGCGTGTTATTAAACAGGCCATTATAAGCTTCATGCTTGTAAATATGAATACAGTTTGGGTGGGTATTGGACGGATTTGATTGCGCTATACAGCTGTATAATTTGTATAGATTTTAATTTTATTTTATCGACACAGTGCATACTCCGGGCCGATCATTTCTCTACACATCTGTGTGTGTGTGTCTCATGTCTGTGCGACTCATGGTTGCCGAGATACTGGTTCGGAATGGCAACCCCAACAACCCCTAACGCACCGCACGCACTACCTCACACGACTGCGTCCGGGGCGTATATACATCGGACAGCTTATTTACGCCGTAGGGTATTTAGTGGGATATTTAGCCCTGCAAAATACCCTATGGCAGTGGTGGAAACGGCCATATCTCAACCAAGCATTTCTACTAGTGGTGCCAATCGGTACAATCATTTTCGGAATTCCAAATTTGTTCGAAGACTGATTCGGCTTTGGGACGCTTTGGGACGGGACGGATAGGCATATTTCTTTGGACATTTTCGGACATCCAATGTTGTGCTTCTTTCTGTGTCACATGCGGTTGTGATAAATAATCAAAGTTGTCTCTTGCCAGAGTTAAATATGAGGCTGTGCCTTACACACGCCCCTTGCTTACTCTTGTTGATGAAGCATACCTATTTATTTCCTGTATATAAATGGATATATGATGATTGTGGTTTTCGGGTATGCTTAACTGTAGCAGTCATTTGACACAAATGCCTATATTTATGCATGGGAATGGTACACTGGATGTTTTACATTCCATATCAAACACTTTATGCTTTCGGACAGTTTCGGACGGACAGCTGACCATGGTCTTGGACATCGGTCGGACATTGGACAAATATTTTCGGAAACTGGCACCACTAATTTCTACTACCGCTGCGAACTTTACGTCTACGATCCTCCGTTCCGGAGACCTTCAAATCGCCTGACGCGTAAACCAGAACTGTTGAATATTAATTTGCCTTTGAAGTTTGAAGCTATGGTAATTATAATTATATAAGCTGTCGTAATTATCCCTTCCTCACAGATCGGATACGTTTGTTCGGATGGTCAAATATACTTATATTCACAGAAGCACCACTCCAAACGCTCCCCAAACTTGACAACATACCGGATGCTGTCCGTCCGTGAAGTTAGCGACTTATTCAGTGACGGATTCAGATTTGACCCAAACCTCGGCCCATGGTCAATTCTGGCCCGCTGATCACGAATATGACCTTCATTTTCCTGTTCAAGGTCATCTTTAAGGTCAAATTCAAGGTCAAAGGCCGGGGTACCGCATAACGTCTCGAATTCATTGCCGGAACCTTCCAAAAGTGATCCCAGGTGATAGACAGGGTCCATATATAACGTCCATCACCGTGATCTGACCCGTGCCTTTTGACCTTGGAGGTCAAATACGAGGTCAAAGGACAGGGTACCGTATAACGTCCCGCATTTATTGCCGGATTCTTCCAAAAGTGATCCTAGATGATAGACAAGGTCCATATCTAACGTCCGTCACCGTGACCTGATCCGTGACCTTTGACATTCGAGGTCAAATTAGAGGTCAAAGGACGGGGTACTGCATAACGTCTCGAATGTATTGCCGGATCCTTTCCAAAGTGGGCCCAGATGATAGACAGCCTGGTCCATTCTAACGTCCATATCTAACGACCCCGTCCTTTTACCTCGGATTTGACCTTGAAGATGACCTTGAACAGGAAAATTAAGGTCCTGTTCGTGATCAGCGTGCCAGAATTGACCTTTAACCGAGGTTTGGGGGCCAAATCCTAATCCGTCGCTCACTCCGCTGAATCAAGGGCGCCGCCGCCACCTTCCGAAAGTTGGGGGGACGGAGGCATTCTGAAGTCAACTCTTTTCATGCAACGCCCATAGGCGTAATGTTAACATACAAAAATGTTGGGGAGACACGTCGCCCCCGTCACCCCTGTGGCGGAGCCCCTGCGCTGAATAAGTCTGTGAAATAAGTCGTTAATTTCACGGACGTCCTTAGCATCCGGTATGTTGCCAAGTTTGGGGAGCGTTTGGAGTGGTGTTTTCGAAAATATAAGTATATTTGGCCATCTGAACAAGCCCAAACGTATCCGATCTGTGAGGAAGGAATAATTACGACAGCTTAATAATTATAATTACGACAGCTTCAAAGGCAAGTGAATATTCAACAGTTCTGGTTTACGCGTCAGGCAAATTGAAGATCTCCGGAACGGAAGATCGTAGATGTCCGTCAAGGTATTCGTATTCGTGTTCAGCGTCGAGTTCCTATTTGCCCCAAACTAAGCATGTAAGTAGATATCGTCGAGTTATTCACGAATATGCTATTGGTTTTTCGATAGCTGACCTAGGTTGATCTCTAGGGGGTCATCAAAGTTCACGAAACGGTGTAACCTCTAACATCTTTATTTATGAACAGATTTGAGAAAAACAAAGTGTGTCTCACCGTGCCGACAAACCGCACCTCCAAGGAATTTGGTTTCAAAGTGATAGGTCAACGTCAAGGTCACTTTAGGTCACTTTGAAAAACGGTGCACCCTCTAAATCTATATTTATCAACCGATTCGATAAAAACCAACACCATAGCGTGTCTCGCCGTCCCGACAAACCGCACTTCCGAGGAATGTGGTTGCAAGGTCATAGGTCAATGTCAGTACCTTTGGGTCATTTTTAAAAACGGTGTACCCTCTAAAATCTGTATTTGTCAACCGATTCGATTAAAAAAAACACCATAGTATGTCTCGCCGTCCCGACAAACCGCACTTCCGAGGAATTTGGTTTCAAGGTCATAGGTCAAGGTCACTATAGGTCACTTTGAAAAACGGTGTACCTTCAAAAATATTTATTTATCAACTGATTCGAGAAAAACTAACACCATAGTGTGTCCCGCCGTCCCGACAAACCGTACCTTCCTCGGAGGTGCGGTGTGTCCCGCCGTCCCGACAAACCGTACCTTCCTCGGAGGTGCCGACAAACCGCCGACAAACCGTACCTTCCTCGGAGGTGCGGTGTGTCCCGCCGTCCCGACAAACCGTACCTTCCTCGGAGGTGCCGACAAACCGCCGACAAACCGTACCTTCCTCGGAGGTGCGGTTTGTCGGCACGGCGAGACACACTTTTGTGCTTGTTTTTCTCGAATCGGTTGATAAATAAAGATTTGAGTGAGTACACCGTTTTTCAAAGTGACCTAAAGTGACCTTGACGTTGACCTATGACCTTTAAACCACATTACATCCACATCCACACATTGATCGACCTTGACCACATACACACATTGATTTACACACAAACACATTTATGGGTATAGCACATGTATTTATGCACATACACATTTATGGGTATGTGACTTCAGGTTCATTGGCGGACCCAGAACGGTGGTTTGGGGGGAGGGGGGGGGGGGCATGGGTGGTTGGGGGGGGGGGGGGGGGGAATTGCAAAAAGTCTCACACATTTCTGAAAACTCATCGGATTTCGCTTGCATTGATATCCGATTTAAAACGAAGTTTCATTAGTAAAAGTTGCTTAGATTTTCTTTTATATCAGGAAATGTGTCAATTTTGCGCCGATTTCAGGCGTTTGGGGGGATGGCCGCTTTGCCCCCCCCCCCCCCCCCCTCCCTGGATCTGCTAGTGTTTAGGTTCACGCAACGCCACTCCAACTCCACTTATGCAACGCCATAGTGCAAACATTCACATTTCACGCATGTAAAAATATGAATATTTGTCTTCAAATTATCACAAATTGACCAACGAACGAGGTTGTTACTTGTTGTAACTTAGTGTTGTTTACATATTCTGATTTAAGGATAGACTTTTGCCGGTATGACGTCACAACTCATTTTGGTGACGCGAGATTGTGACGTAACAAAAAAACAAATTATGACAAATTGGTACTTTTTTATCGCAAAAACGAATGTGATCATTCACAATCTCAATCTTTCGTCACAATCTTTTCTATCATTCCACGTACTTTTCCCAAGGTCCACTAATCCCTTTAACCCTCGCCCGGGTAGGGTAAAATCACTACGTGTTCGGGTGGGGGTACGACCCCGACTTAGCGTTTTGCCCCTATTTGAGCTAGAGCTTCGATTCAAAGACGAGCGTGATGCTTATGACGAGAGGAAGCCGTCAATATCCGATTTAAAAGTCATCCAAAAAGTCATCAAAATTGTAAATGCGTATAAATTGAATTTTATCGAGCTAGAATCGTGAATGAGCATATCATAATGCTTGCTGGGTGCCAAATTCGTAATCAGCGTCACAAAATATCTTAAAAACTGCCAAATAAAAAAAATGCCAGGTCATTTGAGCTCAGTGACCTCGGTTGACCTTTGGAAGCGCATGACCCCAGTGGAACATATAATTATGTAAAATGGATCCCCAATTTGAAATCAGCGTCACAAAATGTCCTGGGAACCGCCAGAAGCCCAAAAAAGTAATCTGAGGTCATCGGAGATCAATTACCTCAGTTGACCTCTGACAAGGTCAATCAAGGTCACAATCTCAATGGAAACCACAACTGCCACCTGTAAACACCTGTGCATATGCTCCTAACAACAAATACACGGAAATTGCACAAGTTACAAGCATCGATACTGCAGGACGCCAGTTGCGCCTGACATGACCTTGAGAAACAGGTCATAAGGTCACGGGTCATGTGGGTTAGAAATTCGCAATTTTCAGAGTGTGTGTATTTGTTTTTCAAAAGTAGGGTACATAAAGTTTCATTGCAATCGGTTGGAAACTACGCGAGTTATTCCCGAAAACCCGAGGGGGGAGGGGTTGGCACCCCCCCTACGCGGGTGAGGATTAAAGGGAATGTTTCACCTATCTGAAAGTTGACACATATATGCTGGTTGTAATCGAAAATATGAAGCAAGTGCTGCTGAAAACGATGGGGATATTTTTTCCTTCGAAAAGTCACTTAACTTTATACAAATTAAGTTTTCAAATTTGGGATGACGTCATTATTGAGCTATAGACCGCCGCTGATTGGCTGACAAAGTGGGATTGGCTGAAAAAGCCGTTGTCAGCCAGTCAGCGGCGGCACTAGCCTAGACCCCATTGTGCAAACTATAAATTGAATTACTTAAAAACGGCTAAGTTTTGGGGAAAATTACCTTAGTATTTTCGACATTTCAATAACGGCCAAAGATAATGGCTATCTCAGTTCAAAACCAATACAAAGGTGAAACATTCCCTTTACGGTCAATGTTTGTTGACCTATAACTCAGTTACCTGAGGTCACATTTTAACCAAATTGGCATTTGGGTGGTTTTATGCATGGGTGAATACGTCCACAAAGTTTCATCAAAATAGAAAGGGGTGAGTTCAAAAATCGTTATTTTTGTATCCGCTTGACATGGTTTGCCCATGACATGGTTTGCCCATGACATGGTCATGGGTCACCGGAGTGTCACCGGAGTTGACCTCGTAGAGGTCACAGAACAAAATGTGAAAATGGGTCTTTAGATTTGGCCCAAGAATGGTGGACCATGTGAAAACTGGCCAAATGTAACCATTTTCTGTGGATTGGTACGCGTTTTCACTTTTCTCCATTTACTTATAATAGGGAGGTCACGAGATCGACCTGACCTTAGGTTACCGTTTTAAAAAAAATCAGAGATGAAAGAATTGTAGATATTTATTTCCTTACTGCATCCGGTGAGTTTCAAACCGTTCGGTCAATCATTGTGGCTTTGGCACGACCACAAACTTTCGAAATGTGTTTTGGAGGTGAGGCCACTTAACCCTATTTGTAACAGGCTCCTGGCTACCCCTATTTGTAACAGGGGGCGGATTCCCCCCCCCCCGGAGATCTCGAGATCTACCCGTCCGATTTTCAAAAATGAAACGGTGTTTGGTTCCCCTCAACACGATCTACATCTATAAATAATAAAAAAATCTAAATTTGGGATAGGGGGGCAACAGGGGGGCAAAAAACTACAAATTTTAGTGGTATTTTTGATCCAACATAGCTTTCATGTTTATCGACCGATTTTAATACAACTAATAGGAATCGATAGAGATTGAATCGAAAATTGATATATGACGGTGACGTTTGAAAATTCAAAAATAATAGGCGTGTGCAGGTCACTCAATTTTGGGGTGAAGTAAATGCGTAATAAAACAATTTTTTGATGTTGTTTTTTTGATAAATGAAATGGTATGTGATTGAGACATTATAAAAAAACAGTTATAAATCATAGTTTTTTGCCATAGGCGGTACCAGGTTAGTGAAAAAGGGGGGTAAAATTGGGGAAAATATTAACCACAGACAAGTTGCTACCCAGCACTATAAATATGTTACTGATCATAGATAGTTCCTTTTTGCATGTTGTACTTCATAATAGGCGTATCCAGGATCCAAACTAGGGCGGCGCAAGACCTTTTGATAAGTATATTATCCGCTATTATGATACTAACTAGTCAACAGTGACTATTTCACTTACAACTTCAATTAACATTGCTTACCCCCCTTTTTACCCTACCTGGACTCGCCTATTATCTTATAATCGTTCGTAGAGTAGCCTGTGGTGTGTGTTTCATCCGAAAACTGCAGTATGTTATGTCATTGTACGCCCATGCCTCTTAGTTTCCTTGCAATAATATGACCCCCTTTCTTCCATTCCTGAGCGCGCCTCTGCAAAAAAAATGACTTTATTCCCTTTTCTGGTCTCATATGTGCATATATTATTATAAGCTAAACGTATATTGCGCCGTTATCGCTGGCATATCGTCATCACCATGCCAGTCACCCCCCTTTTCATGTTCCTGAACACGCCCCTGAAACTCTATATGTAATAAATTATGCAAATAATGGAAGCAGAAGCTATCTTTTACATCTTGATAGCTATAAATGCCCCTTACATTGCTCTATTGGCTTCCTGCCAAGCATTGAATACTTCCTGGAACCCCCCCCCCCCTTTTCAAGCCCCTGAAACCGCCTCTGCCATGCAATTTTATATATTTAATTAACATCATATAATTTTCACTTGTTGCAATCACGGTAAGCCGATGTAACTCCTTCATACTTGATGCAGTTAAGAAGAAACCGTGAAGATCGCATTTCCGTATTTTCGCCAAATGTCGCCTTCGAACCCACCCAAAACTGTGCCCTGCAAAATCGCATCACATTAAATCTCCAAACGCTGTTAGGTGATAATTATCCCGAACTGACAAGCCTCCTCTTCGATTTTATCTACCAAACACGACTAGTTAAGCAAATATAACAGGGGTTTTTGGCCTAGCGCAATTTTGGCTCTCCGCGCAGGTTTTTTCCCCTTTGCGTTAGACGCTGTTTTTTTATTATTCAGGACTTTTCTCCCAGCTAAATACATCCCACAACCAGGTCTCGTCGGGGCGCCGGAGCCAGGGAGACTGGCAACAGTCTCCCGTTGTTGCAATGATGGCACCCCGGCTCCATCAACACCGACACTGTCTCACAAGAATATGTTCAAGTGTATGTGTGTTCGTGAGTGTATGTAATAAAATATGTATGTACGTGTGTCTCGTGTTTTACTTATTTTTGACTTTGAACGAAATACTTAACGTAAGGCTATACATTATCTTTACTCTTAACAATTCACTTAACGTAAAATAGACACCCTGTTCCCTAGTTTGCTCCGAGTTCACATAAACCGGTTAACGTAAACATTTTCCTGGAAAATTGCCAGAAGTAGTCCCCCCCCCCCTGGAAAATGGCTATAGGCCGGTCCGGGAAAAAAGAAGAAAAAAGATGACGTCACGGCTAGAGCTGCGGGATGTCCGTCCCTTGGCTTTGTGTCGTGGTTGGATGGTGGCCGGAACTGTCGCCGCATCTGATTAACACTATGAAGTCCGTTTTTTTCTCGAAATTCGCGCCCAGTCGAATTTCGAACTTAGTCATTGGCTAGAAGAAAACCGAACTGTGAACGATGATATTGGGGATATGGGAACGATATATATAAAAATATCACCATCGTTTTCAGCAGCACTTACTTCATATTTTCGACTACAACCAGCGTATATTTATTTCACAACTTAAGGGACACTAACTAAAGGGAAAGGGACACTAACTCTGTAATGTAAAATTTGATATGTTAAAGAGCAATCGCATCTGATTAACTCTATGAAGTCCGTTTTTCGAAATTCGCGCCCAGTCGCGAATTTCGAAAAGATTCTTGAATTCGAGAAATTCGATTGCGTTGTTGAGAAAATTCGAGAACAAATTTCGAAAGAAGAATTTTTGAGAAAAAAAAGATTCGCGCAACAGGGCGCGAATTTCGAAAAAAGGACTTCATAGTGTTAATCAGATGCGATTGCTCTTTAACATATCAAATTTTACATTAAAGAGTTAGAGTAAAGAGTTAAAGGGAATGTTTCACCTTTCTGAAAGTTGTGAAATATACGCTGGTTGTAGTCGAAAATATGAAGTAAGTGCTGCTGAAAACGATGGTGATTTTTTTTCCCTCGAAAAGTTACTCAACTTTATACAAACTAAGTTTTGTATTTGGGCTGATGACGTCATTATTGAGCTATAGACTGCCGCTGATTGGCTGACAAAGTGGCTGTCAGCCAATCAGCGGCTGCACCAGCCTGGGTGCATTTTGCAAATGGTAAATTAAATTGCTTAAAAACGGTTAAGTTTTTGGAAAAATGACCTTAGTAATTTCGACATTTCAATAACGGCCAAATATAATGGCTATCTCATTTAAAAACCAATACAAAGGTGAAACTGTAGCGACATTCTGGCGACGAGGACGGGATGAACATCGAGGGTGTATCGCCGCCGTCTCCGTTCCTGGCTGTACCGGGGAAGCCAGCAGTGTCATGGCAAGACTGGATCTTCAGTTTCAAAAACTACCTGACTGCACTGAATGGACAAGTCTTCACAACCGAGAGGAAGACGGCTCTCCTGCTGCACTGCATCGGAGCTGAGGCTCAACGCGTCTACCGCACCCTGCCGGTCGTACCGAAGAGGGAGGGCGAAGACGATTTCAGCGCAGCGCAGAGACAACTTGCCGACTTCTACGAGCCGCAAGTAAACGTCATCGCCGAGAGATTCTTCTTCCGTCAGCGACGACAAGAACCGCAGGAGTCCACCGCCGAGTACGTCGCGGCCCTGCGCCGCCTGACGGTGAACTGCAACTTCGGCGCGATGACCGACGATATGATTCGAGATCAAGTCGTCGAGGCGACCCTGCAACCGACTCTTCGAGAACGGTTTCTGCAGGACCGGACTCTGACTCTGGGCCGAGTCACGGAGCTGGCGGAGGCCTACGAGCGGTCTCGGCGCGAGGCTAGCGCTATGACCGGGCATGCGGCGCCGCCCCCAGCGGCCGGAGCGCAGCCGCTGCACCAGCTGACGGACGCGCGCCAGCGCCGCGGGCGTCCCGCCGCGCCTCGCTCGTCCGCGCGGTCCGCCCGCCCGCCAGCCGGCCGGTCTGCGCCTGCAGCGAGTCCGCAAACCGACACGTGTCGCAGCTGTGGATGGCGCCGGCACGTGGATCGAGACCGGTGCCCTGCCATCGGCGCCACGTGCAGACAGTGCGGTCAAACCGGGCACTTCGCCGCCGTCTGCCGGTCTGGTGGACAGAGCGTCGACAGGACATGTCACGACTTGACTGTCCTCTGCTGCACCGCACCCAACACAGAGAAGATGATGTGTGAAGTACAAGTTGAAGTTCCTGGGATCACCAAGAGCGTGACGCTGCAGGTAGACACAGGTGCGACAGTGTCTGCCCTGGGTCTCGCTCTCGCCAGACGTCTCTTCAAGGGCAGCTCTCTCAACAAGACGTCTGCTCGTCTGTTCGGGTTTGGACGTCACCAGCTGAAGGTACTTGGCACCTTGCCAGCTGTGGTGACCCACCGCGGACGGAGAGCCGACGCAGAGTTTTTCGTCATCGACTCGCAGGGTGACGAAGCCGTCATGGGTCTCGACTTGCTGAAGCAGCTGGACATCAGCCTGCACCCAGCGAGCGGCGCCATCGACCGGAGGACCGGAGGACCGGAGGACCGGAGGACCGGAGGACCGGAGGACCGGAGGACCGGAGGACCGGAGCCGGACTTTTATGTTCCATAGCCGTGTCTGCAGTTCATTGGAACAGCGAATGGTAGAAGTGCATATTTTGTTTGGCATCTAAAGCGATAGCTTGTTTTGTGAGGGGGGAATGTGTAGCGTCTAGGACTCTAGACTGTTCCAGTCCGCTCCACTGGTAGACCTGTTTCGGACCCCGCCTCCGATACTGCCGCCGCGTGATTGGCCGCCTGCCGCCGCCGTGGTAGGGGCAGGCCGGCGAAACCGGTCGGCGTGAGCCGACCTGTCCTGTACTGCACTGTGCGTGTATTACGACAAAATAGAGACGGACGCCGTAGAGTACGGTTGTGTTCTGAGTGAGAGGCCGACACGACAGACGGAGACCGACAGTGGCGGACACTACATTCTGTCTACATTCGTCGCCAGAATGTATTTGCTCAACTAGTCGTGTTTGGTAGATAAAATCGAAGAGGAGGCTTGTCAGTTCGGGATAATTATCACCTAACAGCGTTTGGAGATTTAATGTGATGCGATTTTGTTGCGTGTAATTAATAATTTCCTGGCGTTTGTCGTTGTGTATTGGGCAAGTAATTAGTAAATGTTTAATTGTGTAGCTCGGATAACCTGGGCAATGTTGGCAATTTAGTGGCGGAAGATTGGCTATAATATGGTAATGTGTAATTTTTGTATGACCGAGGCGGAGGGGTGCTAATGCTATTTCTTTTTCTCTACAATTCTGGTGACTAGATATAAAATGTTGGACTTTCGGCTTGATCGGATGAAGATGAAAATGCGGAACAGCGTCCCACTCGCGCTGGCGCAATATGCTAAGTTGATAATTTATATAATTTAAAACGTCTGATACAGGGCTTGGAATATGGTTTTCTGAAGGTAGGCTCCATTTTTTTTCTAACCGCCACCTATTAATAGGTGACCAGGAGTGCCCCCGCCCTCGATCCCAACGACGCACGACACCTTAAGTTAACACCAGAGAACAAAAGAGAATGTCGCGGCACTCCCAGCTAAGAAATGGAAACAAAAATAAAAAAGCATATGAAGAGAGGTAGTTTGGGTGTTAGGATGTGGTGATATAAAAGAAGGCGAAAAGTAGTCATTGTTGAAAACAGCAAATGACTGTCCCCCAACTACGTCCCAAGATATCATCCTCACTCATCCTCATCCAGGACAGGATGAGGATGGATTCATTAACTGTTAGTAAAGGGGATATCAGTCATACAGGGCAGAGGACAGAGTCTGGTCAATTTTCAGGCGTTTCTTGCTGGTGCTTCGTGGACCCCACTCAACTAAGCATAGCTTTTTGCCGAGTAGGGACCCCGAAGCCAGCGACATTGAATGGGTGACCCTACCAGTTACCTATGATCTACTTATATGAAACTCATGAAAAGAAAACACATTTGACTAACTTGGACTATGTATATATATGTATGATACCATCAACCATGTATGCATATGCATATGCACACATACGTGATACCATCAATAATTATATATACTAATATGTTCTTGCAATATTATGTATACTATTATGTTGTTCTACAAATGTATTTGAGCAGTGGTCTAAGGGAATACAATGAAGCTAGTGAAGATTCTGAAGGAAGTACTCCTTAGTGATTGTCTTCTTTCGAAATTTAGATAAGTCATAAACATCATTACTCACATTCTACTCAGCCCGACACTGATTCTGCAGCAGGTAGGATTTCACATTTGACTTCAGTGTTGATAATTTCATATTATTTGCTAAGTTACATGGCTGTTGTAGTGAGTTCCATGTCTCTGGAATGAAAAATCTTGCAGTGTGTTTACGGTATGTGTATCTAGTAAAGGGAATTTCAAGCATATCCTGTGTTCTGGTTACATTTGGTACTCTGACATTGAGGATGTCCCTTAATACAATTGGTTGTGATTTATTTATATTTTTATATGCAAATATAATGGATTTATATTTGACTATGCTATCCATAGTAAGTATTCAGATTTCTTTGAATTTGGATGTTACTGAGTCTCTAAAGTTCAACCCCATAATAGTTCTGGCTATACGTTTTTGTATCTTCAGGATGCATTGAAGGTTTGTGCCATAATTTATGCCCCATAACAGGCAGCAGTAATTGATATGAGGAAGGACAAGGCTATTATATAACAAGAGAAGGTGATTCTTTTCCAAGTACCACCTTGTCCTGCTTATAATGCCTGCGATTTGACAAAGTTTTGTGCAAAGTTTCTTTATGTGTGCTTTGAAAGTCAATTCAGAGTCAACGAGTAGTCCTAAGAATGTGACTGTTGGTGTAGGCTTGATAACCATATTGTTGATTTTAAGTTCGGGTAACACTGGATTTTTAAACTTTGAGAAGACCTGGAAGCTGGTTTTATCAACATTGAGCTTCAGTTTGTTACTTGCGAACCATGTCTGTATTAACTGAAGCTCACAATTCATTTTAGCTTTCAGATTCTCATAGTTTTGATCACTTAGGAATATATTAGTATCATCTGCAAATGTAATGACTTTCATATTTTGTGATATACTATTTAGATCATTTATGTAAATTAAAAACAGCAATGGCCCAAGGACAGATCCCTGAGGTATACCACATGTAATTTGTCCGGGTGTTGATAATGAATCATTCATCTTTACTTTTTGGGTTCTATTTGTCATGTAATCTTCAATGAGTTCTGCACATTTCCCCCTCATCCCATACTGTGATAGTTTATTCACAAGCAATGAATGATTGACACTGTCAAATGCTTTTTTGTGTCTAGATATACTCCAATGGCATGTTTATCATACTCAAGGGCTTTGGTAACAAAGTCCACAAAGTGGATCAAGGCATGTTCAGTAGAATGTTGTTGTCTGAACCCAAATTGTGTGGGAGAAATGATGTTTTGTGATTCTAAGAAATTATACATTCTCTTGTATATTACTTTTTCAAAGATTTTAGATATGTTGGAGATAATTGAAATTGGTCTATAGTTCTGAGGAATTGTTCTATCTCCACTTTTGAATATGGGTATGACAAGAGCTGATTTGAGATTATTTGGAAATTTACCCTGTGTCATGCTTAGGTTAATGACATGTGCCAAAGGTTTTAACAGTGACTGAGACAGAGCCTTTATGATTGAGACTGATAAGCCATCTTCCCCCGAAGACGACTGTCTCATTTCTGCTATAATAGTTTTGATTTCATCCTCATCTGTTGGTAACAAAAATATACTACTGTTATTTGCAGGGAAAAATGATAATGGGTCACAGTTGCTTTTCTCTACGCTAGCATTGATTTTGGGTCCAACTTCCACAAAGAACTCATTGAAGATTTCACAGACTTCCTCTTGGTCAGTTGTCAGAACCCCCTCTTGCATTAACCCGGCAGTCACTGGGGTATATTCTGTAACACGACTCACTGGGGGGGGGGGGGGGGGGCTTTTTTTGCCCCCCCCTGGTATCTTCAGAACCAATGATCGCAGCGGGACGCGCAAGGCGTCATTCGAAAGCGCTCAATGAGAGAAGCCTAACGCAAACTTAAAAAATCAAATTAAGGTCACATGTCAGGTCACGGTCAAGTCAAACGTCAAAATCGAGGTATTTGAGTTTATGGACAATACTTGCCATCCATGGCCTTCGATTACGCCTATAATCACCCAAAGTGATGTCAAAGGTATGATACATATCCCACATGAGCTAAAGTGAGATTGTTGGAAAAGAGCAAGGTCAAGGTCAGGTCACAAAAGGTGAGACACACAAAATATCTACGAAAGTCATGCAGCACATGGTTTATGGATGCTTTTACGCGTAGAATTCGATAGTAGAAGTCATCTTACCACCTGACTTCATTTACGTGAAGTTAGTGTCAAGTTCAGGTCAAGTTCAGGTCACTGAAGGTCAAAATTTGAAATTTATAAATCGAAATAAAAAGGCATGTTTCTATATCAGATTTATCTAAAGAAAACAGTGCTGGCATTTATTTGTCTGTATCCGGTCAATAAAATCCAAAAAACGCAATTTAAAAATCTGACGTCATGATTTACCCATACTTTCATGTGTCATGAAAGTAAAAAAAGATGATATAATTTTGAAATTTGGTATGGTAGTTGCCCATATGTTGTTATCTGATATATATTCCGGTTTTTTCAATATCTTTGAAAAATTTGATTTTGTGAGCATTTTTTTAAAAAAAGTTTTTTTTGATTTTTTTTTTGGTCAAAACCCAAATGTTTCGAAATTTCGAGATAGCCGGTTTGTATCCCTTGCAATGTTCTACCTTTTAGAGTTTTTCGATTGCATTTTGCTTCATATGCAGCATTTGTAGGGCCTGGCAAAATTTAGCCGATTTTGGTGTCAAAATCGTGTTTAGTGACGTCACTAAATTCACTATATCTCAAATAAATTCTGACGAAATTTTTTAATTTTTTCTTATAATGTGTGAAAATGATGCCCGGATAGGTGCTGAAAGTTTGGCGTCGATATCTGCATTAGTTATTGAGATATGCCTAATATTCCTAAGGGGGGGGGGGCTAAAAAAAGCCCCCCAGTGACTCGCGGGTTAAGCAGTGTGGTGATGGGGAGTGTGAACTTGTTCCGAGAACTCCCTTGAGTATATCCCAAGTCCTTTTCCCATCATATCGATGTTTGTCTAACTGGTTTTGATAATAATGTTTTTTGGCAAAGCGAATCAGCTTTATGAGGACATTCTTGTATTCTTTGTACTGAAGTAGATTGTGAGGGTTTCTGTTCTTCAGGTATGATTTGTAGTGTGCTTTTTTTTGTTCACAGATATTAGCAGTGCTGGGGCCATCCAGGGCTGCTTGTGTGTTATTTTCCTAGAACAAGGTTTGGGGGGGAAAACACACTTATATTACTTTGAATTGTGTCAATCAAGTATTCACATGTTTCATCAACATCATTTAACTGATCAAAGTTTACAAAATGGTTTGCAAGAAATTATGAAAATTTAACTGCACGATTACATGTAATATGTGGCTTGTGAGTTTGTTTTGGCTTTGGGTTAGTGATTTATATTTGCACATTTGTCAGGTTGATCACAGGGAAGTGGTCACTGATCTCATTGTTGAGAATTACCCCAGAATATATTATTTGATCTGTGTTTGTATATATATTGTCAATGAGAGTTTCGCTTTGACCAGCAACTCGTGTGGGTTTGCCAATAGTTGGTATAATTTTGTTTGAAAGCATCATATTTACAAAGTGAATAACTTGGTTTTCAGTATCAAAGTTTAGAAGGTTAACATTCAAATCTCTCCCCACAAATGTGGTTTTGTTTTCACTTGTTATATTTTGCATGAGCTGTTCCATGGCCTCAGAGAAGTCAATGTAGTTGATATTTGGAGCTCTGTAGGCACAACCTACTAGTATATTTCTTCCTGGTGATATTAATTCAATGAAGGTTGTTTCAATATAATTGTTACTGTCTCTTAAATATTATCTAGCTCTATAAGATATTTTGTGAAGTACATAGAGTCCCGTTCCTCCTCCGACTTTGTTTGATCTGTTATTTCCAATAAATGTGTATCCAGGAATGTTTGGAGCCAATTTACTGTCATTCAACCATGTTTCTGTTATAAGCAAACAAACAATTTTATTTTGGAAGTCTTTAAGCAAATCAAGTATGGCGTCTACGTTCCTTGTGCGGCTACGATCATTTATGTGGAGAAGTGTGAGACTGTTCTCAGTAATAGTTGTTCGAGATATCAAGGAAATTGGTGTATGGTAAGAACAATTTTCTAGGGAAACGTACCTCTCAGTGTCCACACCATTATCGGCAAGCTCCGGGTTGAGGGGAATTAAATGTTGGGTAGTGGTAAACTGAGACGTCGAGTCCATACACGTGAAAAGGAAAGTGACGAGGTGAAGAGGTTACAAATGAAAGAGGAAAAACAAAAACGAAAGTTTGGTTGTTGTCTGTTGGGAAGTTCAAGGCCAGAGTTGAGAGAAAAATCCTCGTTGATAGTTGCAGCACTATTCAATATATGTTAATATTTATTATACAAAATGTCAAATGCAATTGAGTTTTGGGTATCTTTATTTAAACTTGGCAACTGACAAAAGACGGAATTTATTTCCAAGAGTGAGCTTACTCGCAATAATCAGGATATCAATATCATCACTACGCAGTCACGCACGCGCATCCGTAGTAAACATTTAAAGGGATTGTACGGGTTTCCGCCCTGAAAGGAAATGCACTCTTCTGCAGTTGTATGAACTTTAAACACGTTTAAGACATATACCAGGGACTTCAATCCTCATTTAGTCCATTATTTCAGCAATTATCAGCGTTGAAACGTCGACGTTTTTCGAGACTTGTATCAGATAACGAGTACTTGATCGGCATTACTGTCCACCACTTTTTCATCTTAGAATCTGCATGAAATTCGATGGTGCAGTAATGTGCGCGGCTGAGACAAAATAGCGGTTACGAACTCGGAAGCAAGCTGACGTACTTTGAGTTGTCAGACACCTTATACGGTATATATCGCCTTGCCTTATACCAAGATTACTAGACCAAACCTTATACGGCCTTGATCGGACACACGACTGGCGACGTGCGGCGACCTCGGTTCAGCAGCAAATTTGACGTAAAGTAAGGATTTTGCTACTTGAGCCCAAAGGCTGTGTGAAGTAACCCCTCAGTAAGCAAACGTGCATTATCAGACCCAGGGTAGGTACCTATAACCTAGCTCTGTCGGTACTTGCACTAGGATTACTGACTGCCCAAGTTTGCAACGGCTGTATTCGCATAAGCCACAGGTCACAATTCGTTTCTTTCAATTTTATTATCTTAGGCATAAATAGTTTATATAGTTCTATTGTCAGTATGGCACCAAGGTTCTCAAGATATAGGGACGCTTCCATGGTCGCTTCAATGTTATTGATAATTGAAGCATGATATGTCATTTGTCATCATTGGAACCTACCTTACCCTGAAACATTGCAATTCTACTCAGACTCATAACACTAGCAGAAAAAGCTATACTGTTTCCTTTCTTACATTACTGTTTTCTTCAAATTAGGTACATGATTGGTTTTGGCCGATATGCATTGCATTAGACACCCAGTTAATTCATATGGGTGTCTTCTGCAATTTGTTTTGGCTTACCATCTCACATCTTCATCATGTGAAACTACTTTGTCTTGTTGGCTTATTTCCATTATATTACATGTAACCTTGTAAACTATTCTGTCCACATTTCCCAACCATCACAATGCACAACCAGTCAAACCTACTAGAAGCACTTGAACAGTGGACTGATATAATTTATGAAGGTCAGGGGTTGGATATTGTGTTCCTTGACTACCAAAAAGCATTTGATAGTGTACCACATAGAAGACTACAAAAAAAAACTGAGCGGCTACAGGAGTAAGGGCAAAATACTCAGCTGGGTGAAAGCCTTCTTGTCGGAGCGCTGTCAACAAGTGACTGTGGGTGGTGGAAGTTCCGAGTGGGGTATGGTGACCAGTGGAGTCCCACAAGATCAGTCTTGGGACCTGTCCCTTTCTTGATCTATGTCAATGAATTGCCAACAATGGTGAAAAGTCACAAAGATGTTTGCAGATGATACCAAAATGTACAGATGATTCGCTAACCCACACAATGCCAAACTGTTACAAAAGGATTTAACTATTTTGGAGAAGTGGTCTGAAGAGTTGCTCCTCAAGTTTGATCATCTGAAGTATCAGATAATGCATTGTGGAGCAACAAACAGTAAAGCAAAATATGTCATGAAAGAAAAAAAACAGTTTACAAAGAACACATAAAGTAACTACAGTAGAAAAAGACATTGGAGTGTATGTAACAGACAACCTCAAGCCAATAACACACTGCAAGAGGGCAGGTAGCAAAGCAATATCAGCACTTCAAAGACTGAGGATGACATTTGATAGACTGGATATGAAAAACTTCAAGATTTTATATACCACATATGTTAGGCCACATCTGGAGTATGGTATACAGGCAGCTGGTCCATACATGCTACAGGATGTCAGGGCACTTGAAAAGGTACAGAGGACTGGAGAGCGACTAAGATGGTTGGACAGATAAAACATCTAACGTATGAGGAACGTTTGAGAGAACTCAAACTACTTAGTATTGAAGAGGGGATCCTGAGGGGCGACCTGATAGAAATGTACAAGATCCTGACAAGACAAACCAACATGGACCCCAACCAGTTTGTTGAACTAAACAAGGATGAAAGAACAAGAGGACACTAAGAAGCTGGTAAAGGGGTCAACTCACTTATCAAGACTCAAGTTTTTTTTGCAAATAGAGTCGTTACACCGTGGAATGAACTTCCACAAGAAGTTGTAACTGCTGAGTCCACCAATTCTTTCAAAAACAGACTTGACCAACACTGGGCCACAAAGTACCCTGGCGACATGTCCAAACCTATGAAGAAGGGAGCACCAAATAGACCCTGTCTACACCCAGCTCACCCAACCTAAACCTAAACATTTTGACATGCAAGTGTTGCATCGTAGGCCATGACAAGATCTTGTCAGCATGCGCACCAACTCAGGCATACATTTGGCTATTTCCAGGTGTGTGCT
This sequence comes from Chirona hameri, assembly GCA_036785665.1. NCBI lineage: Eukaryota > Metazoa > Arthropoda > Thecostraca > Balanomorpha > Balanidae > Chirona > Chirona hameri. Next base: position 93,137 of record JAXIVJ010001516.1, read on the forward strand.
GAGTGTGTGTGCACCAGGTGTTCCAGGTGTGTGTGCACCAAGATGTTCAGGAGTGGATTGTGTATGCCATCACTAAAAACTGGTTAAACTGACCATAACCTTGCCTGCAGTCTAGATAATCACTGTTCATCTTGGGCATGTACATGCTATGCCTTGCAGTCTGGCATGTTGCGGGAACATTCAATAATGTTTTTATGCCTTTGTTTTATTTGTCTACACATAACTGCAAGTGCACCTAAACATTATTACAGACAGGTACCATTTTGGGAGGCAGTCTGTGAATTTGCTCCTTCAGCTAATGTGCAGTACAGGTAGGGCATGTTGTTCATCAAGTTATGTTTGCACTCGCATATAAAGCACAACAATATTTAGTATCAGCTTCATCATATTTTCGCAGTGCACTATGCCCTCTGAACCATTGCACCTTGAATGAGTTTGCATGCTATTTGTGAATAAGTGTGAAACACTACATAACTGGAAAGAACAGTTGTTACTCCACTTCCCTTATTCACTACATAATTGCAGATAGAAGTTGAATTGAGTAAAATCACTTCACACCAACCTAACTTGCCCCCTCTATATGCAGCATGTCTGAAAGGAGGCCCCAGAGGCGTGGTAGGAGCAGGGGGCCAAGACGTCAGCTTTTCCAGCCGGACTTAATGTATGTATTCTAATCCTGTGTTTGGTTATATTATATTAATGAACCTAAGCACCTAATCTGAATTCATATACCTAATCTGAACCTAATGGTATATGTTTTTTTCCAGTTTACATGCGTGTTTCTTAGAAATATGTTTTAAAAAAAATATATGACATATATATGAAAATATATGTCATTCTGGCCATGATCACAATCCCTTGTCAGTTGTTACTGTTACATACATATATAATGAAGTAGTTCATTCATTTCCATATTGTCTTTGTAAGATGCCCAGCAGGCAAATTAGTACCGATTATTGTTTTTACAGACACAGAAGACAGCAGTCAGTGCTGCTTCATGCAGCAGACCTCAGAGTAATCATTTCAAACAGTTCGCACCATTTTAATTGCACATTGCTTTAGTAGCAGTAGCATTTTAGAGCTTTATAGATCAAGCACATGTGTTGTAGTTATTATGTTTTTCGTCATGTATGATGTTGATATTACAGGGAAAGTGTACTACTATTAATCGTATATTAGCAGCAAATGACATGCATATTTGTATCATTGATAATGACTTTAGCTTTCTGTTTTGTCGACTATTACGTCATATGGCGCACATTTTGTTCACATTAGCCAGGTTTGCATGCTTGTAGCTTAGTTTGTGGTTTCTTCCATAGTGTAGTCTAATCCCGAATCCATGTACTTAGTCTTTATTTGGAATTTCTTGCCTGTATTTTGCACAACCGCCAGGAATTATTAAAGCTACATCTGTGTCGCTGGCTCCCGTTCGCTGTTTCAAGAAGACATAAATATTCACATCAATCAGCCAGCGTGATTATTTTCGTCCCTTGTGTCTTTTAGTCCAGTTTGTTTGACTTAGTCCAGCACTTACAAGCCATATGTTATATGTAAGAACAAGTGTTTTACTTATTTTGTTTTGGTAAAAAAGTAGGAAATACAAGTAATTGATGTTGTTTTGCCGATTGTGTACCTGAAAAAGTCCCTAATTGAATTTCACGTTTTAACGCTTCATAATTCCATGAATATGTGATAGGCACTTAGCATGACATTGCATGTATGTTTCATCTGCATCAAACGTTGTTAGAGGCGTCTTTGCAGGCAGCGCCGACAGCCATAGTGCTGGACCTGCTCGGCACGATCCTAATCGAGCGCCCAGACGTGCGTTGGGCGTATGCTGACCGCCTGCCACCACTATCGCCCAGGCCTGAAGCGGCAGCTGCCGCGGCGCCCAGGCGTCCTGGAGCGCCTCGAGCAGCGGCTCCTGTTCGTCCAGGAGCCGCTGCAGAAGCAGCACCTGCACGCCCCACCCAGCCGCGGCCGGCAGCAACAGCTGTTCGGCCAGCCTCGCCCGTGCCGGCTACACCAGGACCTGAGTGGTGCCGCTGTACCAGGTTGGTGCTGGTCTGCATTCATACAACCTTGCAATTTGAATTCACAACTGCTACATGCATGCTTGACTGTAAGGTTGCGTTGTTGCGCATATTCCAATTATGACCACTGTGTATGCATATCGTGAGCAATAATCCGGATATTAATTGAGGTTTCATGTAAAGATTGTTGTGCACAAAATATGTTTATTTACGTTAAATGCTGTTGAGCTCTGACATAGTGCCATAGTTTGGCGCACCTGGTTCACTTTACTTGCTTCACTCATAAAAGGTCGTGTAGATATAATTTTGATAGCTACATAGCATGCAACATGAATCTGTCTCCATCAGATGCCGACCGATGCCGTCTGCGGCGGAGCAGACTTGCTGTGGAAATCAGCAGTGCATCACACGCAGCGAGGTGCGTTATCTGTCCTTTTAACCCTCGCCCGTGCAGCGTCCGATCAGTGCGTGATCGTGCAGGGGGGGGGGGGGGGGGGGTACGACCCCCCTCCTAGCATTTCGCCCCTAATTGGGCTAGAGCTTCGATTAAAAAACGAGCGTGTTGCTTGTCACGAGAGGAAGCCATTGATACACGATTTTAAGGTCCTAGGTCATTAGGGGACCTCTGAGGTCATGTCAATGACCCAAATGTCATCAAAATTGAAAATGCGTATAAATTGAATTGTATCGAGCTAGAATCGTGAATGAGCATATCATAATGCCTAATGGGTGCCAAATTCGTAATCAGCGTCACAAAATGTCCTAGAAACTGCCAAATTCCAAAAAGGTCATGTCAGGTCATTTGAGGTCAGTGACCTCGGTTGACCTGTTGGGGCGCATGACCCCACTGTAATATATAATTATGTAAAATGGATGCCATATTTGAAATCAGCGTCACAAAATGTCCTAGAAACTGCCAGAAGCTAAAAAAGTAATATGTCATTGGACGTCAGTGACTGCGGTTGACCTCGGAATAAGTCAATCGAGGTCACAATCTCAATGGAAACCACAACTGTCACCTGAAAACACATGTGCATATGCTTCCTGAGCAACAAACACTATGCAACTGCACAAGTTACAAGGATAAATACTACGGGACGCCAGTTGCGCCGGACTTGACCTTGAAAAACAGGTCAAAGGTCACGGGTCATGTGACTTACAACTTAACAAATTTCAGAATATGTGTTAAATTGTTCAGAAGTAGGGGCTGAAAGTTTCATCGTAATCAGTTGATATTTACGCGAGTTATTCCCGAAAAACCGAGGGGGTGGTGTCAACTCCCCACCCCCCCCCCCCCCTGCACTGGCGAGGTTTAACCCATGTGCATTGTGCATCACTGCCATTTTGTATAGTCTGGCCGCCCTGGTGATGTGCCAGTTACAGAATAGTTAACCCTGGCCAAACATGGGCGTCAAGTTCAGCTTCCTTCAGTTATCACATTGATATGGCTATGAGCAAAAAACTTTGAAAGCATGCTCAGTTTGTAGTAAGTCCCATCTACATATTTGCTTCGACACGTTTTCTTACGTGAGCGGCTACAATAAAGATTGTGCCGATTGTGTTCAAATTTTGTGCGTGGTTAGGGACCTCTCAGCCGCCACTTTCCCACAAGTGAGGGGTCGTGTACTTCTGCACGTGCGCACCCTTTTTGTATCTCAGAAACTACTTGCCCGATGGAGTTGAAATTAACCATACATTTTCTTCGCGCTCGCTCGTTCATCGCCAACTTCGGCGTCTTACTGGTAGTATACGCGCTGCCAAACTGAAGCATTGCTGCTCATATCCACTGGGTATTATTGGACCCACTGGTACCACTGGTATCTAAATCATTGGCGTGCATGGAGCAGTGTCCTAGGATTTCAAAATTTTGGGAAAATGACACCCTATGAATAATATTCTTCCACTCTTTCTCTCAGTTTTACTGTGAATTTTCCACTCCCTAAACTAAGATGTATTTGATAACTAGAAGCATTAGCATATACTAACCGTTTTCCTCCACAGGCTGAAAAGTATTGCCATTTGTAACAGCCAATTCTGATTGGTCAGTTTTGTCAAAGCCTAGTTAATCATATGGTCTTTTTAGGCTGAATATTCCACTCTTAATGCTTATTTTTGGCTGAATTTCCCACTCCACAACCTGTCTTCAAACACCATGTCTGTGTGCTGTTTGCTATGGTGGAACATGCCCGCAGTTGTGCTAATGATAGGTAGCTGCTTATTAGACAAACATGTTAGTCAATATTCAGCCAGGAGTCACATTGATAGGTAGTCAATGTCCAAATGATGTACTGCTTGATGATGTTAGTTTATCAAATGTGGGAATGTATGACGTATGTGGACGAGTGGTTTGGTGTGTCAGACTCTGAATCTAAAGACCCGATTTCGATTCCCAGCAGCAAACATTTTCGCAGGCTCCGATTTTCACCACGGTGTAACGACGCTAATGACAATAGCAGTTGCATGTGTGGCTAAATAACCGAGCCTTACATACGTGTAATAGTACATCGAATGTTGTATAAATTTGTTACCACACCATCAGCAGACCCCCCCCAAACAAAACAAAAACTGGTTACATTTTTTGTCCTAAATCTGTCCTGCAATGTTTTCCAGGAGTTACAACTTGTGCTGGATCCAATCATGCTGCAACTGGGTCGTATCCAGCACAACGAGCGGTGGGGGAGGCGGAGCCGGTGCAAGGCGACGTGGACGGCCTTCACCGGCAGTTCCGGTTTCAGGCATACCGCCACTATGCCATGTGGTGGTAAGCAATTTTATATCATAATTTCGCTCATCGCCAACGACTTAATTTTCGCTACATTGACTGTATGTCATTTTGGCAATGATCACAATCGCTTCTGACAGACAGTTATAATAAAGTAGTTCATTCCCTATTGTCTTTACCAGGCAAATTAGTAGCAATGTCCAGAGCATTCTTTGCTGCCTAGCCTTCAAGTTAGGTTTTAAGTTAAGGTCAGAAAAACAGCAAGCCCTGGTAAAGAATACTTAAAGCTGATAGGTGGGGGTCTTCTGTGGGATCCGACCTACACAAAGTATACAATTCTTCGGATTGCAGTTTACCCAGATGACATCGCATAACCATGCCTCGGTCAACAATTGATCACTCCAACTTCTTTGGTAGCTTTATGATTAATAACAAAGTTAACAAACTGTGAGCCTATTGTTTGCATTTATTTGGTAATAAAATGTTTCAGAAGTCAACTATAACAATTAATTTGTTGTTTTATGAACAACTTTGTTTTTGCTGTGTCCTTGCCAGGTGGGGATCGCTTGGACGAGGGCATCGGCGCGTCATCCCTTCGTGCGTCGTCTGTGGGATCCGACGCGCGTACCCAAGCCCGCAAGGTTTTTACAGTGGCTATAAAGACATTCCGTTGTAGATGATGCGCCACTGGCTGTTTGATGTTGATGTCCGGCTGGTTGGGTGAATGTGACAAGCGTGGGTGGGGGGTTGTTCAATCTGTGATCTCGAAAATAGCAAGCATTGCTCCGGGTTATGAAACACATTTCACTGCTTGTACTTGTTCGTACCGTCACATTAGTGTGACATGCCCTGCGAATTAACTTTCCTGGAAATCATTACCTGAATCTGACCCGCTCTAAGTCTGAATCTGACCTTGGAACCTATATCATATTTGTGTTTTGTATCAAAAGATCGGCTATTCATTTGTCTACAGTACTGCATAGTTGGTGTTGCTATGTCGAACCGTCGGGAAACTGCGTTGGAAAACCTTTGGGATGGGTCAAATTGCCTTGCTCCCACCTGTGCGCATGTTGAATGACTACCTGCTCAGCGCCGACTCCCGCGTTCAGTCTGCGTGTCGTTATGTATCATGTTGTGTATGTCATATCGTGTCACTTTGTGTGTTATTGTAATGAGTAATGTTTTCGTTTTCAAGTTGTATTACGTAATGGTCCACTGTTCTTGTTGTTATCGCAAATAATGACTTACTTTGGTACAATGAAATGTTTTATTGCAAAGGAGAAATGATGAATTTACATCACAGGACAACTCATCGCAAAGGCTTAACACATACATTGGACGACACAGCTTCAAAAGTCAAATGTAACAATACATCACGCATACCACAATAATAAACAGCAAACAGCATGAGTACGGGGTAAAAAAATGCCGCATATTACATTCATTACAATGAGGTATGTTGCATGGCTTCCAATAACATCAGTGCGAAACCAAGGCACAGCAAGCATAACCTGAGACGCGCAACATGACATGACGAAACATCATAATTATCGAACCGGTCCAGGGCAATTGCCATTAATCAACACAACACTAGAGCCACAGCAGCCGGCCGAGCAGCTGCTCCTTGCCGACGGCGTCGGCCGAGACGACACACACACCGTACACCTTGTCCGGCTGGCTGAGGTTGAGCAGCACCAGTCCGAGCAGGAGGCAGCGCGAGGCCGAGTTCCAATCGCACCAGCCTGGGCGCGGCCTGCGAGCAGGCGGCACGCGCCGCCGCCCATGACTGCCGTGAACAGCTGCAGCAGGGTCAGCCGGTCCGTCCGGTGGCGGCCGGCGGTGCCACGTCCTCCACGCTGAGGGCGGCCAGCTGGCGGAGCCTCCTGACGGTCGGTGGTGACCGGCTCGGCGGGCGTCTCCACCAGCCAGATAAGCGCGAAGTATGCCTGCACCTGGGGACGGCCAGAGGCAGACATCAGACACACCAGGCGCCGGTGGGCGAACCAAGCACCGGCATAACGCGACAGATAACATCTACATATACGTACAATAGTTGAGCCATTGACGAGCGGAAGGAAACGTATACGACTATAACCTCACGTGCATGTCGACAATACAAATGTTGATTTTTAGCTAAATGCAACTCGGGATTGGTGTAAATGGTGAAGTATGGGATGTCCAACCAGACTATTCCAAACTGAATCACGTTCGGTACCGACAGTAACAGATCGACCAGCAGTGGCTTTTCCTTCACAAATAACTGGCACTATGTAAAAAGAAGAAAAATTTCACCTTTCTAAGTTTGTGTTCGTAATTTTTTTTTTGTAAGTACCGGTGACGAATGAGACAAATATCATCCATACAGCAAAATACTCGAATTCCGCAATAGCCTTCACAAACACCTGATAAAGCACCCCATCTCCATCAACGCATCGCCACAGTCACCCAATATTTCATTCAAACTCCGACAAACCGTCATGTCGCTCTAACCAGCCGCATTCCTGGGTCGTGCTTACCTGTAGCACAGTCTAGGACACGAACTTGGCGCGGATGGCGATCTGCTCGTCCGGGCTGAGTCGGCAGCGGTCCGGCAAGGTGAGCATCAGCGTCTCCAGCAGCACCAGGTCACAGGCCAGAACCGCACGCGCAGCGTCTGCTCCACACTGGCGGCCAGCGGCGACCCGCCCAGCCGACTGCTGAACTGCTTATGTACGCCCTCAGCAAGCGTGAGATCCTTGCCGTCCACCTGCCCAGGCACAGGCACCGTCACACACGGCCCTCCTAACATGGCGGAGGGGGCAGGGAGGCCAAGACTCACTATTATCTTGCTAGTGGGAGCTCTGCTCCGGCCGACACGTAAAACCGCGAGAAAGGTCATAAGTGGGACAAAAAAGAATGTTGTCGATATTCCGACTAGCGGTGTGGCAACCGTGTTACCAGCTGATCCCGACTGAGACTAAAAGATATGCCACCGAACCCAGACTATTTGGCAATCATAGGGATTGGTTTGTCACAACCCAAACGTTTACGCACAAGCAATTTGTTTCTTCTGTGATGGTTGTAGTTGTTATATTCGCGTAACGATGTTTTTAAAAGTTACGATACCTGAAATTCAACAATTAATCACGACTATGGGCACCGCATGATTATACAACCGGTCAAGGGCTGTATTATAATGAATCAACACAGCGTTCTGCTCCCGGCAACACAACACTTTAGCACTCGCTATCAAGCATGCATTGCAGGGGCTAGCGCGTCGTCCCCAGTTCGAAATGGTACATGACACAGTTATTAATACACAGCATAACTCCAGTCTTTGCCATCAAGCGACCTTGCTGGTGGTGGTGTGGGGGGGGGGGGGGGCACTGCTGGCAGTCCCTCGCGGTACGTGGACATGTGTCTCTGTCAACTCTTACCACCACACTGACCTGCAACGTCCGAGGTTGACACTGCAGTAGCAGCCCTGGAACTGCTTCTATTCGGTCCACTGGTCCTCTGCGGCTGAGTCTGGTCGCTCTGCTGGCCTGAAACATACCATTGCTGATTGTAACTGCAGTCCATATAAAGGCTATGGTACAGGAACTGGTTCCACGGCTGGCCTGGCTACATTTCCTGATCAGGGGGGGGGGGGGGGGGCATTCAAGTCCCCTGTCAATGGCGGGTTAACTGCGTTCAAATGGAGCAGCAGAGAAGCTGATTAGTGACAAATGCATAACTAATACATTATTTGGAGAACACATATGAAATATGTGACATTAACACATAGGGAATTGGGTAATAGTTCAGTAATTCACCTCCCCAGTATTACAGCACTGGGGAGCCTGAACAAGTGGCGGGCGGTGCTGCCAGCTTGATGACGTCATTGAGAGAGTATACTTAATGGCGTAGGCCTGTTTACTACTCGATCAGACCTAATGGCTATGAGCAGTGGGTTTTCTCCCAATCGGACTTAAGCGAATCTTAGGTTTCATCCCGATCAGACTGAATAGCGGGGTTAGGTTAGGTTAGACAGGCATACACCATTAAGTATACCCTCTCAATGACATCAAGCTGCCAAAACCGCTCGCCACTTGTTCAGGCTCCTGTGCGCCTGCTGTAACACTGGGGAAGTGAATTACTGAACTATTACCAGGAATTGTAACTCAGAGCAAAATGAAGTTACTCACCATAGCAGATTTTAGTCGGGCACCGCATCTTATTAGAGGAACAATTTCCCTTTAACTACATTGAACTGTTGATCACTGAAGTGCTTCTTGCATATTCTTGGGTTTCTCATTTGCTTGTAGCAGTCTGAACAATGAAGTACCCAGCTGCCCTTCTTGATTGTTCAGAGGAAGCATTTGGTAGCCGATGTGCAGCATCTAGACTGTAACAGTCACGTATCATGCAAGACATTGCTAGTTGATGCTGGAAAATCAAAACAACATCAGTTATGCACTGGTGACCAAACATCAGCAAACAATCACATTAGGATTGGCCAGTATGCAAAACGTGGCAAGTTTCGACAAGATCTCGTCGGGGCAGGGTTGGCACCAACACATCAAAATTGGGGTGCCTTTTGAAAATTTGGGGGCAGCTTTTTAACATTTGGGGGCAGTTTTGGAGATTTGGGGCAGCTTTTAAATGTAGGGGCAGAATTGTAAAGTTCGTGCAGCTTGAATTTTGGGGCAGCTTTTGACTTTTGGGGCAGAAGTAACAATTTACCGATCCACACTAGATAAAACGCGATCGTGATTACGACCGCCAGCTTTTGGATGAAAGGTGAATCCATACTAGATAAAACGCGATCGTGAATCATCCCCCCCCCCCCAGGTCAACATTATTTGCTGACTGAGGACCGAAATGTCCTCAGGGAAAAAAGGGGAAAATCCTGCCCCAAATGGGACAGCTTGCTGTCCCATTTGGGACAGGATTTGGCTATCCCAAATATCTTGTTGATGTTCCTGTCACGTTTTGCATACTGGACTGGATTGGTACGGGAGTGTAGGAGTCACCATCAAATGCCTTTGCCATCAATAGTTGTATCTTTTAACTGGGATGCAGCTGCTAGCTCCCATTCTTGCCAGCAAATTCAGGAGTTATTCAAAGCAAATGGCTATAGAAAGCAGCTTGTGCGCCGCCTGCACCAGGAAGTAGTCTAGTCACAGAAAGGACGACCTCGTAACATTGGACAGAATGCACCAGGTCAGCAAAGGAAGAAGGAAGAGCACAAGTCACTTGACGGGTACCTGACCAGTGTTGGATTTTTCATTTCACAACCTGGTCCCGGAGAGTAAAAATCCATAGGTGGAGAGTAAAATTGTATTGTCAGGCAAGTTTTTCATTTTTCATTTTTCATTTTGATTTTCATTTTGTTTTAATTATTTTACTTGGAAAGTAAAAAATCCTGATTTGTAATAGATATTAAATCACTGTGAGGAAAATTTAATTATATTTTAACTACAATGTCGTTAAGATCAGGCGAAAAGAGAGCAAATTTCCTGAACAAATAAATATGAAGAGCAAAATTCTTTGGACCCAAAAAAAACAGAAAATGGAAAGAATCCAAGGCTGGCTTGCCGTACATTGACGAGTGTGTGTGCGAAAGTTAACTCTATTGCTAAACAATCTCACATGGAGTGGCGGTTGCATGGCCAAACACTCTGAAAAGCTGTCTTACTCGTTCTGCCTTTTCACAACCACAGTGTCTGTCTGGTTTACATGTTTGCAATGTGTGCGAGCCTGGTCTTAAAGGTAGATGTTTAACTTCTGGGGTAGTTTATAAGATTCCATGTGTCGTCTGTGGGGCCAGGGGGAAGATGTGACCTACATAGGGGAAAAAAAAGACCAATCAGACTGCATTTTGATGAACACGTCCTCACTGCCAAAAACAAAACCCCTGAGACACCTATTGGAGATCATTTCATAGCGGCTCACCGGGGGCACCAATGTCTACATGGAGAAATCCCCTTGTCTGTTGAGATTTTACCCAAAAAACTAGCGACCATCAGCACAGAAAAATGTATGAATCCCTCCACATTTGAAAACATAAACTGGTGCTGAACAGAAATGTTTCGTCTTGGCACATCATTTGACTGGTTTTAGAGGAGTGTTCACTAAAAAGCAATACTGACTTACATGTTTGTGTTATTTTGATGAGTGTGTTATTAAAGTATAGGTACCACATGGTACCGTACCATGTATGCTATCACGTGAAAGGTGCAGGGAAACTGATAATGTAACCACTGGCTAGGTTTTGGTGTGACATATTCATTTATCTTTGCTTTATTGTATATGTGATCATGGCCCGTGGCCGAAAATTCATATAATATATATATATAAATGCACTAAAACTTGAATAGTATTTTGTAAGGTCATATCAAAATATTTCTCACCATTAAATAGTTTGATCTGTATGGTTTACAACACCCTTTTCACAACTTACTGACGGTAGTTAAAATACTTAAAAATATAAAATAATGATACAATATGGTAGATATAAACTTACTCTGCTACAATGTCTTCTTGTTCTTGGTGGGTTAGGGCATGGTACAATATCAATATTGACAATATGCGATGCAGATCACCTTGGCCTTGGCATACGTGAAAATTCTTGCGCTCTTTGCCATCTGGATGACGATTGTAGAAGGAGTTACTAAATTCAAGACGCTCTTGGCCAGGACGATAATGTCATGCCTTTGTTCGTTTTGCATCAAGTTTAGAGCTTTGAATTATCTGCAAGTCCTATACTGGATCACAAAAAGACTATTCAATTCAATTCTTGCGGGACTCTTTATAACTACATACTGTTTGTTCGGGTTTTGTGGTTTTTGTGGATTTTTTCCTTGCGGCCTTTAGCGTTGAGAATTTGGTGGTGGCGTATTACTTTTTTTGGCATGCAAATTCATGAAAAACATCGAATTTTATGGGAAAAACTAGGTAACTGCTGCTGTCGTTGGAAAGCACACGTTTTTTTAATCAATATATTGCTTATTGTAACCGGAAATATGCCATAAGTGAGGTGTTTTCATTTACATAAAAGAGATGACTGACTCCGCCTCAACCAGTACTTCAGAAAGTACGCGGTGGCATCACCGCGCACTTTGAAATGTTCTTACGTGCAGAAGAGGTAATTTCCATAAAAATGTGACTACCGTGTGACTTCTACCACCTTTATAAGTAAGTTTTACTATGTAACTCAATTATTCTTGGAAAAACCCGTATAATCCCTTTATTGAATGGGCGCATCATACAGCTTGATTGGGCATGTGGGCAAGACACCTTGGGTAAGCCTGCAGCTGCAAGTGTTAGTGATGATATGATGTGCATAATGTGCATGGCATATGGTGCATATTATGTTATGTTATGTTATGAGGCAACCTTCTAACCATCTTATGTTTGTTAGCATGAGTGAGGTGAGAAAGACAAGTGCCTGAGTTCAGGAACAGTCATGGCTGCATTCATCAGATTTTTATTTCAATTCAGGCACAGCACAGCTGACAGCAGCAGGGTGAGTGAGATTGAGGTCACACAAACTCCGAGCTCTGAGTGCCTTGGATATTGGGTGGTTAGTGGGCAGGGGCAACACTCAAGTTTGAGGAAGGATACACCAGTTTACTTTCGGCATTTATAGTTGGCACTAATCCTCACCATAGATGATGTTCAGCAACCTTTATATACCTGGAAGGAATTTCAGCCTGCATTTGTTGCTGCTGGTATGTACTCCAAGATGGAACTGTTTTTTTTTCGCCCAGTCTCCATGGTTAAAAAGACCTTTCTGCCAGGTCAGGTGCATATTTCAGCACTTTCATTTGTCATACACACACACATTCATTCTACGCACATCCATGCAGCTCCAAACGCTGAAAAGCAGAGCTGACGGATGAGTGCCTGGGCGACATTTGGCTGATCAATGTGATCTGTTTTAAGCCAAAAACTATTCCAACCAGGTGTGCTTAATTATGCATCAGGTGGGTGTTGTGCTCTTATCTATGCTGGCTCCTTAGAATCCAGTAGCCGCAACTGTGTAGCTAGGAGTTTGTGGTCGCTGGTTGAGTTGAGTTTGGGAAGAGGATTTGGACTGGCATTCATACTTCGGTTCCGGTAGGCCTCGACTCCCCTGCTACTTTAGCTTGATGCCGAGTCTGTCGTGAGTTGGCCACCACAAAGTCCTCAATGCGTTGACTGTTCCTGTTTGCACTGTTCGGTCTGTCAGATGGTCCCTGGATGTTCCTTGTGGTCTGTGGTTTGTTTGGTTGTCCCTGTCTGTTGTACAGTTGTGGCTCAGTGTTTTCCAGTGCCTGCATGATCTCCTCCTTTGTGTAGGTTGGCTCTATCTTTGCATACTTCCTGTCCGGTGAGATCCTGGCAAAAATGTTTCCATTTCGAGTGTGGTAGTTTGTTATCTCCTGATCAAAGCGAAGCTTGCCCAGGACATATCTGTACTAAATCATTGAAATGTGGGATGAACGAAAGATGAGTGTCGAGCGTTACTCCCAGATATTTTAATGTTTTGACAAAAGGGATAATTTGATTGTTATATTTTAATGGAATGTAGGGTTCCACATATACAGGTTTTTTCGAGAAAATTAAGGATGCAGATTTACTTGGAGAAATTTCCAGACCCCATTGGTCGCACCATACCTTTATATCATTTCGCTAGTCTGTCGGCTTCCTCGTTTCCCAGGATACCGGCGTGTCCTGGGATCCAGAGGAATTTGATGCTGCTGTTTTTGCTGTTAAATGCTTAATTATCTGTCTAATTTGAAACACTATCGGATTTCTACATTCACTAATCGAGGAAATGGCTGAGAGCGAGGCGGACGAGTCTGTGCAAATAACTACTTCTTTAAGTTTTTCCTTTCTAACATATATTAATGCTAATAAAATTGATGATAGTTCCGCTGTATATACGCTATTTGTGTCTGGAAGTCTAAAGATATTGTTAACTGTGTTTGAGAAATATGCACCGCCGGTTTGGCCGTCGCCCCGTGAGCCGTCTGTGTATATGTATGTGTATGTGTTGTGTTGTGCTTTGTGTTCGTGGAAGAGTGTGTGTGTTTCTGCCGCCGTGACTGTGTTTTTGTTGTGTGTGAAGAGGCGGTGTGTGTCTGGTGTTGTGTCGAGCCAGTGAGGTGTGAGTGGTGGTGTTGGCATTGTGTTGATGTGTGGGATGTTGAATAGTGTGAGTGTTTGTCTGATTCTGTGACTAATAAGTGTGTGTCGTTTTTGTAGTAGTGTTTGTCGTCTTGTGGGTGCGGGGTGATTTAATATCTGGAATGTTGGGAGTGTGTGGTGTGAACTTGCTCTGGCGTAGAATCTAAGTAGCGTGTATTTGCGTCGGCGGCAGAGTGTAGGTATGTTTATGTCGATGTGTAAGTGTGTGGTGTTGGTGGTGCGACAGGCCCCTGTCACGATCCGCAAGGCAGTGTTCTGGACAGTTTGCAATTTTTCAATTTGTTTGGAACATATATCATCAAATAAGAATGCGTTATAGTCCAGGATTGAGCGTATCAGGGAAGTATATAACTTGAGAAGAGTGGAGCGATCTGCGCCCCACTCTCGACCAGTTAATGACTTCATAATATTTATTCGTCGCGTAGATCTCTGTACTAAATCATTGAAATGTGGGATGAACGAAAGATGAGTGTCGAGCGTTACTCCCAGATATTTGAATGATTTGACAAAAGGGATAATTTGATTGTTATATTTTAATGGAATGTAGGGTTCCACATATACAGTTTTTTTCGAGAAAATTAAGGATGCAGATTTACTTGGAGAAATTTCCAGACCCCATTGGTCGCACCATACCTTTATATCAATGAAGACTAGTTGTAGAATTTTGCTGGCTTGATCAACACTGGGGTGGGAGAACCACACCGCCAGGTCATCAGCGTACATTGAAAATTTAAGACCTTTGTCGATCTTGTTAATATTACTGAAAATGTCGTTAATCATGATTAAAAATAGGGTTGGGGAGAGAACCGATCCCTGTGGGACACCGTGGTCCTGATTATGATTGGAAGAATATGTGTTACCGCACCTTACATTAAAAGTTCTATTTTCTAAAAAGTGTATTATAAACTTGGCAAGTCTACCTCGGATTCCGGAATTATAGACCTTTACTAAAAGTGCGGTCCTATTGACTCTGCCAAACGCAGCTCTCAAATCAAGGAAGAGGGTGACTGTCACCTCTCTTCCTCTAAATCCGAGCTGGACCGAGTCAACAAGACCAACTAAATTGTCCGCAGTGGATCGACCAGGTCGAAAACCACTTTGGTATGGGGAAAGCAAATTGTTTGATTCAATGTATGTCCTGATACGTCCATTAACCATGCGTTCGAATAGTTTACATGCACAACTAGTTAGAGAAATAGGGCGATAGCTAGCGGGAGAAGATTTAGGTTTGCGAGGTTTAAGTATAGGAATTAGCGTACTACTATGCCAAGATTCAGGGAAAGTGCCATCAAACCACATGGTATTGAAGGCTGCTAGTAAGTTAGTGAGACCAGTCTCCGTCAAGTTTTTAAAGAAGGAGTAGTCAATTTGATCTGGCCCTACGGAAGTTTTACCACATTTACTAATAGCGTATGTTAACTCTGAGTTGGTGAAAAGAGAGTTATAGATTTCTACGTTGTCTAGAGTCAAAGTTAAGAGATTGAAATTGATCGTTAAGTTGGTTAGTAAAAGTTGGTGTACATTGTTGTGTTGATGATATGTTAGCGTAATGTTGAGCAAATTGTGTTGCCACCTCTAAGGGGATCGTGTAAGATGTGTTGTGTATGTGTAAGTGTGGGATTTTGTATGCCGGTGGTCTTTTATTTGAAAATGATCTAATTAATGTCCAAATTTTTGAAAGGGAGGTAAATTTATTAAAGGTAGATGAGAATTCCTGCCAATATTCTTTGTTTGCTTTGTTAATGATTGTTTTTGCCCGAGAGCGGGCCCTCCGTACTTCGTTTTCGTTATCCGCGGTAATACATGCTTGAAATTTTTTAATGCTCTTTTCCGGAGGGCCACTCTGGCACTCTGTATTCCACCACGGGGCGGTACGCTGCCTCGGATGGTGTTGTGTGTGTGTGTGGGGGGGGGGGGGGGGGGGGGGGTGTTGGTGAGCTGATGCGAGAATAGTGTTTAAGAAAGTGTTAATGTCGGTTTGAGAATTTAAAGTATGATTAGTGTCAATGTGTTTTTGAAAGGAGGACCAGTCTGCTTTGCGAAGGTTCCATCTAGGCAGGGAGTAAAAATTTATCTGTCCTGAAGGGACTTGTAATTCTAAGTGAATTGGGAAATGATCACTAAAGAGAGGGTCAGATTGTGTGTTACATGTAAAAAGTGTCGCGATGCGTGGTGTAGCGAAGGCTAGGTCAATGGCGCTGTAAGTCACCTCGCCTCCTGAGTGGTGTATGTGTGTCGGTGATTGGTCGTCGAGGAAGACCAAATTATGCCGGTTCAGTAGGTCCATCATAATTTGGCCTCTTCGAGAATTAGGGCGGCATCCCCAAGCCTGACTATGCGCATTGAAATCGCCCATAATCAAATACGGGGTGTTAATATTTGTAATACACTGGGAAAAAGAATCAATGTCAAGTCCTCAGTGGGACGAAAATAAATAGAGATTAAAGTAAATTCTAGCTGAGCGATTTTAATATTGACGCCGACTGCGTCTAGGGTTGTTTTAAGATCAATTTGGTGATGCAAAAGATTGTTTGAAATGAGTAAGGCCGAGCCGCCTCGGCGCGGCTTTGTGTTTACGTTATGTGTATATAGACTGAAACTTGGGATTTTAAAGGTATATCTAATAAAGTCGGCGTCAATAAAGTGGGTTTCCTGAACGGCGGCTGCTAACGGATTGTTACTTAATATATAATGTTTGAATTGCCCCCAGTGGGACACCAGAGATCTAGTGTTCCACTGGAGGACAAATTCAGAGTGTGGGGAAGCCATAATTAAAGTTTACGGTCCAGAGCGCGTCTCACTGCGGCCCTGGTTTGGCGGTGTCTGTGGGGGGATGGCTGAGGGATCCGTGATTTGGGTGTGAGGATGGGAATCCCCAGGTGCCCGGCTCCGGGCGGCGTGTCGGCGGCACTGTTCGCCGACATGTCGTCATAGCTGTAGGACAGCTCAGAGCCGGCCCCGGGGCTGGCTGGCGAGGGAAAGCTGTAAGGAGGGTGGGAGGACTGGCTGCAAGTGCTGCCGGGGGACGATGGTGGCTCAGTGCGCGGAGCAGCCAGACCCGTCTCCGGGAATGACAGCGCACTCAGCGATGACGGTTTGGTTTGGTTAGGATAAGGCCGCTTCGGTCTACTTGGACCATTGCACAGCCATGGGATGAAGAAGAAGGGGTAAAGTGGGTCAAAATGGACGCCGACCGGGCAACCGCCCATGGACAGGCCCTTCCCCGCAGCGCGAAGCTGCGAGGAGAGCCCACGCCATGCAGACGGCCACCACTCCCGGGGGCAGCTCGAGGCCACCACATGCCCGGTGGCCAGCGACCACCAGACGCGGGGTAACGTGGGCGTGACAAAGGATGGAGGACCGGCAATCGGGAGGATAAAAAGGGATCTGTTTGGCGATGGCGGTGGCACGTCAGAGGGAGTCTGCGCGTGCCTTGGTGGCGGTGGCGCATTTGAGTTAGCCGCCGCGCACGGCGGTGGCGGTGGCGCGTCACGTGGGTCACGTGGTTCGGTGCCGGCCAAGGTCACGCTTCTTGCTGAAAGCCGGCGGACTACAGCGCGCATAAACTCCTCGTCTGTGACGGGAGCCTCCTTGTCCGTGGCAAGGGTCTCTGTTGGGGTTGGTCGCTCCGACTGGGACTCTTCCTCCTGAGCCGGGGTCCCGGGGGCGGTGGATGGTTCCCCAGACTTTGGCAGCGCCTCGGGGCGCATCGGTTGGGTGGGAGGCGGGGGAGAGTTTCCCGTCGCGTCCCGGGAGGTGGATGGGCTCGTTCAGCCCTCTGGGAGTGCGGTCGGACGTCCCGTCTGGGGACCGTGTCGGCGCTGTCCTCGAGGGGGGGGGGGGGCGACCTCGCAGCGAGGACCTCGGCGTAGGTGGCGGCTGGCCAACTAGCCTGGGGCTGTGCCACAGCTCTGTCCTTGAGAGGTGCCTCGGCCGCCCGCTTGCGCTGCTCCAGTGTTGCCAGCTGGTCTTGCCAGGCTGGGAAATCACGGCACCATGCAGCGTGTCCGTCCCCACAGTTGGAGCAGCGTTGGGCTTCTGCTCCAGCGGGGCACTCTGTTGTCAGGTGCCTGTCGGCACAGTTGAGGCACCGGGGCTCTCGGGCGTGGCAGGTGTGTTCGGTGTGACCGAAGCGGCCACACCGGTAGCACTGCCGGGGGATGGGCACACAGGGTTTCAATTTGAGAACCTCATACCCCGCCACTATGGAGGGCGGGCAGATGAGGCCGCGAAATCTGAGTTTGAGGAGCGGGCTCAGTTTCCCATTCTGTTGGGGACGGAACCTCGTCACCTCAGTGACTCCCTGGGGCTTGAGCTCATACAGGAGCTCCTCCTCGTCCAGCATTTGGAGGATCGGGGCGTAGCAGACCGCCTGAACAGTATTCATGCGGTCGACAGCCTTGGTCGTAATCGGGAGGTCGAGAAAAGTTGATTGACCGAGTAGGGTCAGTGCCTGCGATCGATCAATCACTTTTACCAGTAGAGCGCCGGATCGGATGGACCGGGCGAACTCTACATCGCCGATCAGGTGGGACAGGGCCCGCCTGATTCGGAAGGGGCTGAGCCCCCCGAACGAGTTACCACTCGTCAGTTGCAGCAGCACGTAGCTGCTGCCCTCGGGGATGTCGATTGGTTCGACAGGTCGCTGGTTGGGCTCACGGTCGGGCGGGTGGGTGCGCGGGTCTCGGGGACGAGCCCCAGCGGTGGCTATCGTGGGAGAGGAGCAGGTGGGTGTGAGGCGGTTGCAGAACTAAAAAACGCTGCGGCCGGCACGTTGTGGGTTATTGGTGTGGATGTGTGGTGTGGATGTGTGGGTTGGCTTAAGGGCTGGGTGTGACTGAAGCAGCTGAAAGCCGTGATGGGTGCATTGTGAGTGTTAAAAATGGGTGGTTTTAAGTGGCGGATCGCGTGGAGCGCTGTCGGAAAATGTGAGTTGTTTGGCGGGAAACTGAAGGTGAGGAATGAGGAGGCAGGGGGCAGGGGACGATTAAACCGTACAAGTCATCGATCTCAACGACATCGGACCACGGACGCCTTCTAGCCAGCCTTCTCCAGCCCTCCACCGCTTCCGGGTGCGGGACCCTGTCCACGTGCTTGTGGCAGGGTCGTTAGACCCTTAGATAGGTAGCCTTTAGATATTTTTAAGTAGGCAGTTTCATTAGCACAATTTTTTTTATTGGCAATAGGCCTCCTCCACGGCGTAGGTCCCTCTCCACTTTTGGGCAGTTAACTTGCAGGTGCCAACACGTTCTGTCGTGTGTGGCAATTAAAGTAAATAGTTAGCTCCCATCCTATCCTCCTGAGCCACGACGATGGCTACCCCCCGGAATCCCGTCCCCCCGACCCGCCCGACCCCCCTCCGGGGTTCTCCGGTGCGCGACCGCGTGCCCCCTGGACGGTCCCCCTCCCAGCCCCCTTCAGGGGCCCCGCCCGCGTCCCCCCGACCCCCCTCAGGGGTCCCCCCCTCCCAGCCCCCCCTCAGGGGCCCCGCCCGCCCCGTCCAGGGGCCTGGCAGTCGCCGGACTCCCCGTCCCCCCGACCCACACGACCCCCCCTCTGGGGTCCCCCGGTGCGCGACCACGCACTCCCCAGGCCGGCTCCACTCCCCGCCCCCCTCAGGAGCATCCCAGGAGCCGACCCGGAGCACAGCTCCCCCCGACCCCCACCCCCCCCCCCCCCCCCCCCCGAACGGGCCCGCTCGCCTCCTTATGTGGCGAACGGATGGACTCCCGTTCAGAACGATCAACCCGTTCCATGTCCGGCGCTGGCTGGTCGCCATCTGTGGTGGCGACGTTGACAGCGCAAAGCCCATCCGATCAGGAGCCCTCCTGATCGAGACACTGACGTCCCGAACAGAACGTCCGTCTGATGGGTCGGACAACCTTCAACGGAGCGAAGGTCGCCGTGGAAGCCCCCGGCGCACCTAAACTCCGTGGAGGGTCTGGTGTGGTGCCCCAGACGTGGCCACCCTCTCGGAGGACAACCTCCTCCGAGAGCTCGAACACCAAGGGGTGTGCGAGGTCACGCGCCTCTCGCCCACGAAGAAGCGACCCGATCAGCCCAACCCGCTGATTCGGCTCCGCTTCCGAGGCAGGGAGCTGCCTACCCACATCCATTGTGGGTACGTGGCCGCCCCCGTCAGGGAGTGGATCCCGCCCCCCCCCCCCCCGGCAGTGTCAGCAGTGCTGGCACTACGGCCACCTCAAGTGGACCTGCCGGGTGCGCACCGCCACCTGTGGACGGTGCGCAGGCGAGCACGGCACCGAAGGGTGCACGCGCGCAGCACGCTGCGCCACGTGCGACCAGGCCCACCCGGCCTGGGACCGCCGGTGTAGAGCCTGGGGCCTCGCTCGCGAGGCGGAGCGCCTGAAGCGCGACGAAAGGCGCGACAGTCGGCGCCCACCGGACGCCCCCGCTCTCCCCAGGTCTCGCCCCTGGCGCTTGGCCGCCCCTCCCCCTCCCGGAACCTCCCCCCCCCCCCCCCCCCCACCCCAACCGGCCTCCCGCCAGACCCCCCGACCACCATGCCAGTCCCCAAAGGCATCTCTGGCTGACCTCGAGTGCGCCGCTGCCGCTGATCCACCGGCACCGCGCTCCCCCCTCCCCAGCCGAGTCGAACATCGACTCAGGCCCCGCCTCCCCGGCCTCCGCAGCACCAGCGGAGTGCCGACTCTCGGAGGACTCCTCGGACGACTCTCTCATGAGAGCCGTCTCCCAATCAATCGCCCGCAACCCCGCCCCGCCCTCCCGCTCCAACTCCCCGCCCGCCCGCCCCGCCCACTCCCCTCCCCCGCCCTCTCGCTCCAACTCCCCGCCCGCCCGCCCCGCCCATTCCCCTCCCCGACTCTCGGAGAGTGACACCCAATCAGGTTCATCGCGCTCCCACTCCTCCTCGCCCTCCCGCCCGGCCGCCCGCCCCCGCAGGCATACTCGAGCGACCTCCAGGCAAGGCTTGGACAGTAAAAGTAAATTTAAATGAATAATCAACAGTCAGAATTTGTCCTCCAATGGAATGTTAGATCTTTAATATCCCATTGGGGGCAATTCAAACATTACGTCTAAAATAATAATCCGTTAGTAGCCGCTGTTCAGGAAACCCATTTTATTGACGCCGACTTTAATAATTATACCTTGAAAATCGCCGGTTATAGCCTTTACACAAATAACGTAAATGCATCACCTCGCCGAGGCGGCTCGGCTTTGCTTATTTCAAACCAACTTTTGCATAATCAAATTGACCTTCAAACAACCTTAGACGCAGTCGGCGTTAATATTAAAATCGCTCAGCTAGAAATAACTCTCATCTCAATTTATTTCCGTCCTACGGAGGACATAGACATTGATTCTTTTTCCCAGCTTTTTACAAATATTAACACCCCATTTCTGATTATGGGCGATTTCAACGCGCATAGTCGAACGTGGGGCTGCCTTCGGAACTCTCTCCGAGGCCAAATTATGCTGGACCTACTGGACCGGCATAATTTGGTCTTCCTTAACGACCAATCACAAACACAAGTACACCACTCAGGAGGCGAGGTGACTTACAGCGCCATCGATCTCGCCTTCGCCACACCACGCATCGCGACTCTTTTTACATTTAACGCACAATCAGACCCTCTTTTTAGCGATCATTTCCCAATTCACTTAGAACTCCAAGTCCCTTCAGGACAGACAAATTTTTACTCTCTGCCTAGATGGAACCTTCGCAAAGCCGACTGGTCCTCCTTTCAAAAACACATTGACACTAGTCACCCCGCAGACTCCCAGACCGACATTAACACATTTTTAAACACTATTCTCGCATCAGCACACCAGCACATTCCACACACACGCACACACACACAACACCACCCGAGGCAGCGTACTTCCCCGTGGTGGAACACAGAATGCCAAAGAGCTGTTGCCCTCCGGAAAAGAGCATTTCGAAAGTTTAAATCTTGTATAACTGCAGAAAACGAACACGAAGTACGGAAAACCCGCTCTTTGGCTAAAACAATCATTGACAAAGCAAAAAAAGAATCTTGGCAGGAATTCTCATCTACCTTTAATCGATTTACCTCCCTCTCAAAAATTTGGACATTAATTAAATCGTTTTCAAATAAAAGACCACCGGCATACAAAATCCCACACTTACAAATACACAACACATCTTACACGCTTCCCCTAGAGGTGGCAACACAATTTGCACAACACTACGCTAACATATCATCAACACAACAATGTACACCAACTTTTGCTAACCAACTTAACGATCAATTTCAATCTATTAGCTTTGACTCTAATAACGTAGAAATATACAACTCTCTTTTTACCAACTCAGAGTGAACGTACGCTATAGGTAAATGTGGTAAAACTTCTGTAGGGCCAGATCAAATTGACTACTCCTTCTTTAAAAACTTGACAGAGACTGGTCTCACCAACTTACTAACAGCCTTCAATACCATGTGGTTTGACGGCACTTTCCCTGAATCTTGGCATAATAGTACGCTAATTCCTATAATTAAACCTCGCAAACCTAAATCTTCTCCCGCTAGCTATCGCCCTATTTCTCTAACTAGTTGTGCATGTAAACTATTCGAACGCATGGTTAATGGACGCATCAGGACATACATTGAATCAAATAATTTACTTACCCCACACCAAAGTGGTTTTCGACCTGGTCGCTCCACTGCGGACAATTTAGTTGGTCTTATCGACTCTGTCCAGCGCGGCTTTCGAGGGAGAGAGGTCACAATTGCCCTCTTTCTTGATTTGAGAGCTGCGTTTGACAGAGTCAACAAAACCGCACTTCTAGTAAAGGTCCATAAGGCCGGAATTCGAGGTCGACTCGCCAAATTCATCCAAAACTTTTTAGAAAATAGAACTTTTAATGTAAGGTGCGGCAACACATATTCTCCAAATCAAAATCAGGACCACGGTGTCCCACAGGGATCGGTCCTCTCCCGACCCTATTTTTAATTATGATTAACGACATCTTCATTAATATTAATAAGATCGACAAAGGTCTCAAATTTGCAATGTACGCTGATGACCTGGCGGTGTGGTTCTCGCACCCGAGTGTCGATCAAGCCAGCAAAACGTTACAACTAGTACTCATTGATATAAAGGTTTGGTGCGACCAATGGGGTCTGGAAGTTTCTCCAAGTAAATCTGCATCTCTATTTTTTTCAAAGAAACCTGCATATGTGGAACCCTACATTCCATTAAAATATAACAATCAAATTATCCCTTTTGTCAAATCATTCAAGTATCTGGGAATAACGCTAGACACACGTCTCTCGTTCATCCCACACTTCAATGATTTAGTGCAGAGATGTACGCGACGAATTAATATTATGAAGTCATTGGCTGGTCGAGAGTGGGGCGCAGATCGTGCCACTCTCCTCCAACTATATACTTCCCTGATACGCCCAGTACTGGATTATAACGCATTCTTATTTGATGACATATGTTAACAAATAAAAAAAATTGCAAACTGTCCAAAACGCTGCCTTGCGCATCGTGACTGGAGCCTGCCGCACCACCAACACCACAAACTTACACATCGACACTAACATTCCCACACTCTGCCGCCGACGCAAATACACACTACTTAGATTCTACGCCAGAGCAAGTTCACACCCCACACGCCCAACATTCCACATCTTAAATCACCCCGCACCCACTAGACGACAAACACTACTACAAAAACGACACCCGCTTATCAGTCACAGAATCAGACAAACACTCACACTATTCAACATCGCTCACATCACCACAATGCCAACGCCACCACTCACACCTCCCTGGCTCGACACAACACCAGACACACACCGCCTCTTCACACACAACCACACAACAAAAACACAGTCACCGCGTCAGAAACACTCTCACTCTTCCACGAACACAAAGCACAACACAACACATACACATACATATACACAGACGGTTCACGGGGCGAAGGCCGAACCGGTGGTGCATTCTACACAAACACAGTTAGCAATAATTTTAGACTTCCCGACATAAATAGCGTATACACAGCGGAATTGTCAGCCATTTTATTAGCATTAATATATGTCAGAAAAGAAAAACTTAAGGAAGTAGTCATTTGCACAGGCTCGTCCGCCTCGCTTACGGCCATTTCCTCGATTAGTGACTGTAGAAACCCGATAGTATTTAAAATCAGACAACTAATCAAGTATTTAAATAGTAAAAACAATAGTATTAAATTCCTCTGGATCCCTGGACACGCCGGTATCCCGGGAAACGAAGAAGCCGACAGACTTGCGAAATTGAGCCTAGAATTACCTTCAGTAAACCAACTTCCAAGCCCAGTATCAGACGTTTTAAATTATATCAATTCTCAACTTAGCATACTGCGCCAAAGCGAGTGGGATGCCGCTCCGCATTTTCATCTTTATCCAATTAAGCCAAAAGTACAACATTTTATATCTAGTCAACAGAATTGTAGAGAGAAGGAGGTAATATTGGCACGACTCCGTCTCGGTCATACAAAAATTACTCATTATTATATTATGGAGAATCTCCCGCCACCAAATTGTCAACATTGCCCAGGTTATCCGCGCTACACAATCAAACACTTACTTATTACTTGCCCAGTACACAACGATAAACGACAGAACATTATTAATTACACACAACAAAACCGCATCACATTAAATCTTCAAACACTGTTAGGTGATAATTATCCTGAACTGATAGGTCTCCTCTTAGATTATCTCTACCAAACACGTTTAGCTAAACAAATATAACAGGTTTTTTTGACCCTGCGCATTTCTGGCCCACCGCGCAGGTTTTTTCCCCTTTGCGATAGACGCTGGGTTTTTTATTATTCAGGACTTTTCGCCCAGCTAAATACACCCCACAACCAGGTCTCGCCGAGGCGCCGGAGCCAGGGAGACTGGCAACAGTCTCCCGTTGTTGCAATGACGGCACCCCCACGGCTCCATCAACACTGACACTGTTCCAAACTGCACAATAATACACTGTATTATTATATTCCCAGGTCCAGGCAGGTGGTCGCAGGCATCACCTAGCACTTGCTATGACACCCCCACACCTTCATTGCTTGGTCCCTGGTCAGTGCAGGGGCCGGTAGTGCGATTAGGCTCTCGCTCACGGCATCGCACTGACCAACAGACGCTATCACACACACACACCCGAGGTGTTCAATACCTGAGATAGAGGCCAGCTCGTACAACATGACTCCGCGCACGCTTGAGGACCGTGTCGCGGCAGTTGTAGCATACTCGGAGCACCCATACTACCACACTGGATCAGATTTGTCACACCAGATCTGATCTGGAGTGTGCTCCAGGCACCACGACATAACTCGCTGCACGCGGTTCCCGGGAGTGTATATTCTTTTGGGCAGGGAATTGCACCCCCGCGGGACCGGCCGCGGCGAGTTATGTTGAGCACACTCCGAGCACTCACACAACCAGACCAGACCGACCTAGGACCTGTCACCAGCTGGGTGTGTATGTAATACAAATATGTATGTATGTGTGTCTCGTGTTTTACTTATTTTTGACCTTGAACGAAATACTTAACATAATGTTAGATATTATATTTACTTTGAACAAATAATTTTTCCGGGTACAAATAAACCGGTTAACGTAATTAGTAACGTAAAATAGCTGCCCTAGTCCCTAGTTTGCTCCGGGTCACATAAACCGGTTAACGTAGTTTTTTGCCTGGCAAATTTCCAGAGGTCATTGCCCCTCCCCGGAAAATGGCTATAGGCCGTTCCGGGAAGAAAAAAAACCGTACAAGTAGACTCGCTCATGCGAGCCGTCTCCCGTCAAGTCGCCCGCAACCCCGCCCAGTCCCCGCCAGCTCCCAGCTGGCGGGGACTGGGCGAGCCCAGTCAGCGCCAGCTCCCTGCCCGCCCGCTCCCCCCTCCCCTTCCCCGACTCTCTGAGAGTGACTCCAGTCCCTCGCCCTCCCAGTCCTCCCGCCCGGCTGAACCTGAAGGCAGGTCGAGCCGCCCCCGCTCCCGCCGCAGGCGCACAAGAGCGACCGCCAGGCGTGGCCTGGACAGTCAATGAAGATGAACAATAACCAGTCAGAATTCGTCCTCCAATGGAATGTTAGATCTTTAATATCCCATTGGGGGCAATTCAAACATTATGTCTTAAATAATAATCCGTTAGTAGCCGCTGTTCAGGAAACCCATTTTATTGACGCCGACTTCAATAACTATACTTTTAAAATCCCCGGCTATAGCCTTTATACAAATAACGTAAATGCATCACCGCGCCGAGGCGGCTCTGCTTTGCCTATTTCAAACCAACTTTTACATCACCACATCGACCTTCAAACAACCTTAGACGCAGTCGGCGTTAATATTAAAATAGCTCAGCTAGAAATAACTCTTATCTCTATTTATTTCCGTCCTACTGAGGACATAGACATTGATTCTTTTCTCAGCTTATTACAAATATTAACACCCCATGTCTGATTATGGGCGATTTCAACGCGCATAGTCGGGCGTGGGGATGCCTCCTGAACTCTCGCAGAGGTCAAATTATACTTGACCTACTGGACAGGCATAATTTGGTCTTCCTTAACGATCAATCACCCACACACATACACTACTCAGGAGGCGAGGTGACTTACAGCGCCATTGATCTTGCCTTCGCCACACCACGCATCGCGACACTTTTTACATTTAAGGCACAATCTGACCCTCTTTTTAGCGATCATTTCCCAATTCACTTAGAACTACAAGTCCCTTCAGGACAGACAAATTTGTACTCCTTGCCTAGATGGAACCTTCGCAAAGCAGACTGGTCCTCCTTTCAAAAACACATTGACGCTAACCACCCCGATACTTCCCAGACCGACATTAACACTTTTTTAAACACTATTCTCGCATCAGCTCATCAACACATTCCACACACACGCACACACACACAACACCACCCGAGGCAGCGTACTGCCCCGTGGTGGAACACAGAATGTCAGAGAGCTG
This sequence comes from Chirona hameri, assembly GCA_036785665.1. Classification (NCBI taxonomy): domain Eukaryota; kingdom Metazoa; phylum Arthropoda; class Thecostraca; order Balanomorpha; family Balanidae; genus Chirona; species Chirona hameri. Next base: position 120,024 of record JAXIVJ010001516.1, read on the forward strand.
TTGCCCTCCGGAAAAGAGCATTTCGGAAATTTCAAGCTTGTATTACTGCAGAAAACGAACACGAAGTACGGAGAACTCGCTCTTTGGCTAAAACAATCATTGACAAAGTAAAAAAAGAATCTTGGCAGGAATTCTCATCTACCTTTAATCGATTTACCTCCCTTTCAAAAATTTGGACATTAATTAGATCATTTTCAAACAAAAGACCACCGTCATACAAAATCCCACACTTACAAATACACAACACATCTTACACGCTTCCCCTAGAGGTGGCAACACAATTTGCACAACACTACGCTAACATATCATCAACACAACAATGTACACCAACTTTTACTAACCAACTTAACGATCAATTTCAATCTATTAGCTTTGACTCTAACAACGTAGAAATCTATAACTCTCTGTTTACCAACTCAGAGTTAACATACGCTATTGGTAAATGTGGTAAAACTTCCGTAGGGCCAGATCAAATTGACTACTCCTTCTTTAAAAACTTGACAGAGACTGGTCTCACCAACTTACTAGCAGCCTTCAATACCATGTGGTTTGATGGCACTTTCCCTGGATCTTGGCATAATAGTACGCTAATTCCTATACTTAAACCTCGCAAACCTAAAGCTTCTCCCGCTAGCTATCGCCCTATTTGTCTAACTAGTTGTGCATGTAAACTATTCGAACGCATGGTTAATGGACGCATCAGGACATACATTGAATCAAATAATTTACTTTCCCCACACCAAAGTGGTTTTCGACCTGGTCGCTCCACTGCGGACAATTTAGTTGGTCTTATCGACTCTGTCCAGCGCGGCTTTCGAGAGAGAGAGAGAGAGAGAGGTCACAGTTGCCCTCTTCCTTGATTTGAGAGCTGCGTTTGACAGAGTCAATAAGACTGCACTTCTAGTAAAGGTCCATAAGGCCGGAATTCGAGGTCGACTCGCTAAATTTATCAAAAACTTTTTAACCAACAGAACTTTTAATGTAAGGTGCGGGAACACATAGTCTCCAAATCAAAATCAGGACCACGGTGTCCCACAGGGATCGGTCCTCTCCCCGACCCTATGTTTAATTATGATTAACGACATTTTCAGTAATATTAACAAGATCGACAAAGGTCTCAAATTTTCAATGTACGCTGATGACCTGGCGGTGTGGCTCTCGCACCCGAGTGTCGATCAAGCCAGCAAAATGTTACAACTAGTACTCATTGATATAAAGGTATGGTGCGACCAATGGGGTCTGGAAATTTCTCCAAGTAAATCTGCATCTCTAATTTTTTCAAAAAAAATTGCATATGTGGAACCCTACATTCCATTAAAATATAACAATCGGATTATCCCTTTCGTCAAATCATTCAAGTATCTGGGAATAACGCTAGACACACGTCTCTCGTTCATCCCACACTTCAATGATTTAGTGCAGAGATGTACGCGACGAATTAATATTATGAAGTCATTGGCTGGTCGAGAGTGGGGCGCAGATCGTGCCACTCTCCTCCAACTATATACTTCCCTGATACGCCCAATACTGGACTATAACGCATTCTTATTTGATGACATATGTTCCAAACAAATTAAAAAATTGAAAACTGTCCAAAACGCTGCCTTGCGGATCGTGACTGGGGCCTGCCGCACCACCAACACCACAAACTTACACATCGACACAAACATTCCCACACTCTGCCGCCGACGCAAATACACATTACTTAGATTCTACGCCAGAGCAAGTTCACACCCGACACGCCCAACATTCCACATCTTAAATCACCCCGCACGCACTTTCGTCATTTATTTAGGAAACCATCCACAACGTGGCTATTACGGCTCCTGTACAGTACATGTGGTAAGGACATTTGTTTTACACGACACAATACAGTTTGCATGGGCACTATTTGGAGGCACTCGTTCACGTCACTCATTCGGTTATTGCCAATGCGGCTACAAATTCGCACCTGAACGGAGCAGCTTTCACGGCTGATGGCAGCGCATTCCACGTGCCGACTGCTCGGTACGAGAAACCCTTCTGGGTCTGAGCCATTCTACATTTCGGAAGATGAAGGTCTCCGGCGTCGGCAGCCCTTGTGCTCCTGGCCGATACGTCAGCCCGCTTGGTGAACATGTTTCGCAGCGCCTTAGGGCACTGTCGACTGGTCAGGGCTTTGTGGACGTTGGTACAGTCGTGTCGGACGACCAGTACCTCTACTCTCTCCCACCCGAGAGACGTGAGAGCTGGCGAGATGTGTTCTCTACGTCGCACGCCGGTGACGAGCCGAGCGGCAAAGTTCAGGGACTTCTGAACGCGATGCAGACGGCACTGGGCAGCCCCTCCCCAGGCGGACAGGCAGTAAAGGATATGAGGAAAAACGTGTGTTTGGACGAGGAGTTTAAGGACGTCAGGAGTGAGGTGATGGCGGATTTTATACAGAGATGCGGTGATTGCATTGCACCTCCGTACCACCATGGACACATGAGGATCCCAGTTGAGGTGCTGGTCGAGGAGGACTCCCAACACTTTGATGGTAGGGGATGGGGTGACGGTCGAGCCAGAGACGTTGATGCTGAAATTTTTCGCCATTTTGAGGGAGGATTTTGTGCCTATGAGAGCAAAGTCAGTTTTGTCCGGATTCATTTTTAGGCTGTTAGCTTGGAACCAGTTTGGAAGGCATTGGATAGACTCCTCGACCCGCGTCTTGAGGTCGGATAGGCCGTTGGGGTCAGGGAGGGAGTGGTCCAGGAGTTGGGTATCATCAGCATAGGATAGGAGACGGCCGTGGAGGAGGAAGGAGGACAGATCGTTGATGAATATGAGGAAGAGGATGGGTCCGACGATGGAGCCCTGGGCCACTCCGTGGGTGAGCGGAAGAATGGAGGAGCCGCCTGTCACAGTCTGCCTCCGCTCGCTGAGGTAACTCTGGAACCAGCCTGTCGACTGGATACCACACCATCCAAGTTTTGTGAGGAGGACGCCATGATCGACGCTGTCGAACGCTTTACTGAGGTCAATTGTTGTTAGCGACGCGACGTGGCCTCTGTCGATGGTCTGACTGATCCATTCGACAACGTCGAGCACGGCGTCCTCTGTACAGTGGTTGGGCCGGTATGCATACTGCATAGGAGAGAGCACGTGGTTATCGAGCAGGTATGGTACGAGTTGGAGCGATACAACCTTTTCAGCAATTTTCGACAGAACTGACAGAATCGAGATTGGCCGAAAGTTGTTAACATTGGCTCGGTCGCCGGACTTGTAAATGGGGACAACACGCGCGATTTTCCATGCAGTGGGGAACACCTCAGTGACTATGGAGTAGTTTATCAGATGGAGTAAGTGAGGACCTATGACGGGGAAACACTTCTTGACTGCGAACAGAGGCACATCATCCACACCAACCGCCTTGGAACCACTCATCCGACCTATGGCATTCCATAACTCGGGGAGGATGGCAGGGCGCAGCGTCAGGGCAGATGCCCAGACTCGGGGCGGCGCCACCGTCGCGGGCGACCTCTGCTGCTATGCGCGAGCCGACGGACGCGAAGTGCGTGTTGAATACGTCCGCGCGATCAGCGGCGTCGTCGGCTCCCGATGAGGCTCCACCTGGCGGCCGGAACGCGAAGGCTTTGATGCGGCTCCAGAACTGGCGTCGATCGGTCGTCAGGGAATCGCACAGGTACTGCCGTTTGGCACGGATGATGACGCTCTTCAGCCTGTTGCGACTCTGCTGATGCCTGAGTCGTGCCTCTGGTGTCCTTCGCACTACTACAAAAACGACACCCACTTATCAGTCACAGAATCAGACAAACATTCACATTATTCAACATCGCTCACATCAACACAATGCCAACGCCACCACTCACATCTCACTGGCTCGACACAACACCAGACACACACCGCCTCTTCACACACAACAAAAACACGGTCACCGCGTCAGAGACACACACACTCTTCCACGAACACAAAGCACAACACAACACATACACATACATATACACAGACGGTTCACGGGGCGACGGCCGAACCGGTGGTGCATACTTCACAAACACAGCTAGCAATAACTTTAGACTTCCGGACATAAATAGCGTATACACAACGGAATTGTCATCCATTTTATTAGCATTAATATATGTCAGAAAAGAAAAACTTAAGGAAGTAGTCATTTGCACAGACTCGTCCGCCTCGCTCTCGTCCATTTCCTCGATTAGTGACTGTAGAAACCCGATAGTATTTAAAATCAGACAGCTAATCAAGTATTTAAACAGTAAAAACAACAGTATTAAATTCCTCTGGATCCCAGGACACGCCGGTATCCCGGGAAACGAGGAAGCCGACAGACTAGCGAAATTGAGCCTAGAATTACCTTCAGAAACCATCTCCCAAGCCCTGTATCAGACGTTTTAAATTATATTAATTCTCAACTTAGCATATTGCGCCAGCGCGAGTGGGACGCTGCTCCGCATTTTCATCTTTATCCGATCAAGCCAAAAGTCCAACATTGTATATCTAGTCACCAGAATTGTAGAGAGAAGGAGGTGATATTGGCGGGCCTCCGCCTCGGTCATACAAAAATTACTCATTATTATATTATGGAGAATCTCCCGCCACCAAATTGCCAACATTGGCCAGGTTATCCGCGCTACACAATCAAGCACTTACTAATTACTTGCCCAGTACACAACGATAAACGACAGAACATTATTAATTACACACAACAAAATCGCATCACATTAAATCTTCAAACACTGTTAGGTGATAATTACCCTGAATTGATAGGTCTCCTCTTAGATTATCTCTACCAAACACGTTTAGCTAATCAAATATAACAGTTTTGTTTTGGCCTAGCGCATTTTTGGCCCTCCGCGCAGGTTTTTTCCCCTTTGCCTTAGACGCTGGGTTTTGTATTATTCAGGACTTTTCTCCCAGCTAAATACACCCCACAACCAGGTCTCGCCGAGGCGCCGGAGCCAGGGAGACTGGCAACAGTCTCCCGTTGTTGCAATGATGGCACCCCCGGCTCCATCAACACTGACACTGTGTTCAAGTGTATTGAGTGTATGTAATAAAATATGTATGTATGTGTGTCTTGTGTTTTACTTATTTTTGACCTTGAACGAAATACTTAACGTAATGCTATATTATATTATATTTGACCTTGAACGAAATACTTAACGTAATGTTAGATATTATATTTACTTTGAACAATAAACTCTCCGGGTTCACATAAACCGGTTAACGTAATAAGTAACGTAAAATAGCTGCCCTACTCCCTAGTTTGCTCCGGGTTCACATAAACCGGTTAACGTAATTTTTTGCCTGGCAAATTGCTAGAGGTAGAGAGAGTTGGTGAAAAGAGGTCTCAGACTGGCTTCGTTGGACCAACCTGGCACCCTTCCAGGTCGTTTGTAGACCGTTCGGGCCAAGCAGGCTGGTTTATGCACCGTTAGGTATCCGCCAGTGGACAGTTTAGGAAAGATAGATAAAAAGCAGAATGAAAACAGTGAGGCAAGGCGCAAATCAAGTGAGTGGGGGGGGGGGGGGGGGAGGGCTAGGGAGAGGGGAATGATTTTTTTTTTTTACCCGGACCGGCCTATAGCCATTTCCCGGGTTAGGGGATGGAGGGATGGGCGTTGCGAGGCTCTAAAAAGAGCTGCGCAGTGCCGGGATCTGTGATCAGGGGGCAGGCCCCCCCCCCCCTGGGTTCAACTACTCCGTTCTAATAAGAGCGGCGCAGAGGGGAGTGGAGGTTTGGGAGGAAATTTACGTTAAAAAATATAATTATCACGAATTCCAAAGGAACCTTTCGCGATCGTGACGTCATCTTTTTTTTTCTCTCTCTCTCTCTTTACCCGGACCGGCCTATAGCCATTTCCCGGGTTTTGGAAAATTACTTCTGGCAATTTGCCAGGAACAATAATTACGTTAACCGGTTTATGTGGCCCCGGAGCAAGCTAGGGAGTAGGGTAGCTATTTTACGTTACTAATTACGTTAACCGGTTTATGTGATCCCGGAGAGTTTATTGTTCAAAGTAAATATAATATCTAACATTACGTTAAGTATTTCGTTCAAGGTCAAATATAATATCTATACGTATCATTACGTTAAGTATTTTGTTCAAAGTCAAAAATAAGTAAAACACGAGACACACATGCATACATATTTTATTACATACACTCAATACACTTGAACAGTGTCAGTGTTGATGGAGCCGTGGGGGTGCCATCATTGCAACAACGGGAGACTGTTGCCAGTCTCACTGGCTCCGGCGCCTCGGCGAGACCTGGTTGTGGGGTGTATTTAGCTGGGAGAAAAGTCCTGAATAATAAAAAAACCAGCGTCTAAGGCAAAGGGGAAAAACCTGTGCGGTGGGCCAAAAATGCGCAAGGCCAAAAACCCCTGTTATATTTGATTAGCTAAACGTGTTTGGTAGAGATAATCTAAGAGGAGACCTATCAATTCAGGGTAACTATCACCTAACAGTGTTTGAAGATTTAATGTGATGCGATTTTGTTGTGTGTAATTAATAATGTTCTGTCGTTTATCGTTGTGTACTGGGCAAGTAATAAGTAAGTGCTTGAGTGTGTAGCGCGGATAACCTGGGCAATGTTGGCAATTTGGTGGCGGGAGATTCTCCATAATATAATAATGAGTAATTTTTGTATGACCGAGACGGAGGCGCGCCAATATCACCTCCTTCTCTCTACAATTCTGGTGACTAGATATAAAATGTTGGGCTTTTGGCTTGATTGGATAAAGATGAAAATGCGGAGCAGCGTCCCACTCGCGCTGGCGCAGTATGCTAAGTTGAGAATTAATATTATTTAACACGTCTGATACTGGGCTTGGAAGATGGTTTACTGAAGGTAATTCTAGGCTCAATTTCGCAAGTCTGTCGGCTTCCTCGTTTCCCGGGATACCGGCGTGTCCTGGGATCCAGAGGAATTTAATACTATTGTTTTTACTGTTTAAATACTTGATTAGCTGTCTGATTTTAAATACTATCGGGTTTCTACAGTCACTAATCGAGGAAATGGCCGTGAGCGAGGCGGACGAGTCTGTGCAAATGACTACTTCCTTAAGTTTTTCTTTTCTGACATATATTAATGCTAATAAAATGGATGACAATTCCGCTGTGTATACGCTATTTATGTCCGGAAGTCTAAAGTTGTTTCTAGCTGTGTTTGTGAAGTATGCACCACCAGTTCGGCCGTCGCTTCGAGAGCCGTCTGTGTATATGTATGTGTATGTGTTGTGTTGTGCTTTGTGTTCGTTGAAGAGTGTGTGTGTCTCTGCCGCCGTGACTGTGTTTTTGTTGTGTGTGAAGAGGCGGTGTGTGTCTGGTGTTGTGTCAAGCCAGTGAGGTGTGAGTCGTGGCGTTGGCATTGTGTTGATGTGTGGAATGTTGAATAGTGCGAGTGTTTGTCTGATTCTGTGACTGATGAGTGGGTGTCGTTTTTGTAGTAGTGTTTGTCGTCTTGTGGGTGCGGGGTGGTTTAAGATGTGGAATGTTGGGCGTGTGGGGTGTGTACTTGCTCTGGCGTAGAATCTAAGTAGTGTGTATTTGCGTCGGCGGCAGAGTGTGGGAATGTTTGTGTCGATGTGTAAGTTTGTGGTGTTGGTGGTGCGGCAGGCCCCAGTCACGATCCGCAAGGCAGCGTTTTGGACAGTTTGCAATTTTTTAATTTGTTTGGAACATATGTCATCAAATAAGAATGCGTTATAGTCCAGTACTGGGCGTATCAGGGAAGTATATAGTTGGAGAAGAGTGGCACGATCTGCGCCCCACTCTCGACCAGCCAATGACTTCATAATATTAATTCGTCGCGTACATCTCTGCACTAAATCATTGAAGTGTGGGATGAACGAGAGACGTGTGTCTAGCGTTATTCCCAGATACTTGAATGATTTGACGAAAGGAATAATTTGATTGTTATATTTTAATGGAATGTAGGGTTCCACATATGCAGTTTTTTTTGAAAAAATAGGGATGCAGATTTACTTGGAGAAATTTCCAGACCCCATTGATCGCACCATACCTTTATATCAATGAGTACTAGTTGTAAAATTTTGCTGGCTTGATCGACGCTCGGGTGCGAGAACCACACCGCCAGGTCATCAGCGTACATTGAAAATTTGAGACCCTTGTCGATCTTGTTAATATTACTGAAAATGTCGTTAATCATAATTAAAAATAGGGTTGGGGAGAGGACCGATCCCTGTGGGACACCGTAGTCCTGATTTTGATTTGGAGAATATGTGTTACCGCACCTTACATTAAAGGTTCTATTTTCTAAAAAGTGTTGGATAAATTTAGCGAATCGACCTCGAATTCCGGCCTTATGGACCTTTACTAGAAGTGCAGTCTTATTGACTCTGTCAAACGCAGCTCTCAAATCAAGGAAGAGGGCAACTGTGACCTCTCTCTCTCTCTCGAAAGCCGCGCTGGACAGAGTCGATAATACCAACTAAATTGTCCGCAGTGGAGCGACCAGGTCGAAAACCACTTTGGTGTGGGGAAAGTAAATTATTTGATTCAATGTATGTCCTGATGCGTCCATTAACCATGCGTTCGAATAGTTTACACGCACAACTAGTTAGAGAAATAGGGCGATAGCTAGCGGGAGAAGATTTAGGTTTGCGAGGTTTAAGTACAGGAATTAGCGTACTATTATGCCAAGATTCAGGGAAAGTGCCATCAAACCACATGGTATTGAAGGCTGCTAGTAAGTTGGTGAGACCAGTCTCTGTCAAGTTTTTAAAGAAGGAGTAGTCAATTTGATCTGGCCCTACAGAAGTTTTACCACATTTACCAATAGCGTACGTTAACTCTGAGTTGGTAAAAAGAGAGTTGTAGATTTCTACGTTATTAGAGTCAAAGCTAATAGATTGAAATTGATCGTTAAGTTGGTTAGTAAAAGTTGGTGTACATTGTTGTGTTGATGATATGTTAGCGTAGTGTTGTGCAAATTGTGTTGCCACCTCTAGGGGAAGCGTGTAAGATGTGTTGTGTATTTGTAAGTGTGGGATTTTGTATGACGGTGGTCTTTTATTTGAAAACGATCTAATTAATGTCCAAATTTTTTAGAGGGAGGTAAATCGATTAAAGGTAGATGAGAATTCCTGCCAAGATTCTTTTTTTGCTTTGTCAATGATTGTTTTAGCCAAAGAGCGAGTTTTCCGTACTTCGTGTTCGTTTTCTGCAGTAATACAAGCTTGAAATTTCCGAAATGCTCTTTTCCGGAGGGCAACAGCTCTCTGGCATTCTGTGTTCCACCACGTGGCAGTACGCTGCCTCGGGTGGTGTTGTGTGTGTGTGCGTGTGTGTGGAATGTGCTGATGTGTTGATGCGAGAATAGAGTTTAAAAATGTGTTAATGTCGGTCTGGGAGTCTGCGGGGTGACTAGTGTCAATGTGTTTTTGGAAGGAGGACCAGTCGGCTTTGCGAAGGTTCCATCTAGGCAGGGAGTACAAATTTGTCTGTCCTGAAGGGACTTGAAGTTCTAAGTGAATTGGGTAATGATCGCTAAAAAGAGGGTCAGATTGTGCATTAAATGTAAAAAGAGTCGCGATGCGTAGTGTGACGAAGGCGAGATCAATGGCGCTGTAAGTCACCTCGCCTCCTGAGTGGTGTATGTGTGTGGGTGACTGATCGTTAAGGAAGACCAAATTATGCCGGTCCAGTAAGTCCAGCATAATTTGGCGTCTGCGGGTGTTCCGGCTGCAACTCCATGTCCGACTATGCGCGTTGAAATCGCCCATAATCAGACACGGGGTGTTAATATTTGTAATAAGCTGGGAAAAAGAATCAATGTCTATGTCCTCAGTAGGACGGAAATAAATAGAGTAAGAGTTAGTTCTAGCTGAGCGATTTTAATATTAACGCCGACTGCGTCTAAGGTTGTTTGAAGGTCGATTTGGTGATGCAAAAGTTGGTTTGAAATAAGCAAAGCCGAGCCGCCTCGGCGCGGTGATGCATTTACGTTATTTGTATAAAGACTATAGCCGGGGATTTTAGAAGTATAATTATTAAAGTCGGCGTCAATAAAATGGGTTTCCTGAACAGCGGCTACTAACGGATTATTATTTAAGACATAATGTTTGAATTGCCCCCAATGTGATATTAGAGATCTAACATTCCATTGGAGGACGAATTCAGTTTGATTTTGATTATTCGGGAGTTGCTATTCAGACCGCGCCTTGCGGTCGCTCGTGTTCGTCTCCGGCGGGGTCGGCTCCGTTCAGGGAGCAGGACAGGGCGGGAGGGAGACAGAGACCGGGAGGAGGCGCGGGAGAGCGGAGAGAGGGAGCGAGCGGGGCGGGGCTGGGGATGGGAGCTGGGGACCCGGCTGCCAAAAGCCCGGATGAGGGACGCGTCGGTCTCCTCCGCGGAAGAGTCCAAGGAGTCCTCCCCCGAGGACTCGACCGCTGACGGGTACTCCGCCTGATGTTCGGCGGGGGTGGGAGTCTGTGCCGCTTGGGCACGGCCGGAATCCTGGAGGGACTCGGCTGTTGAAGGGCAGGACCCGCTCGGGTCTGCCGTCGGTGCTGGCGTGAGCCGCTCCGTCGGTGCCGTCATGCTGGGCCGCTCCGGCGGAGCTGCCAGCGGCACCAGGGGGGAGGGACCCACGTGGGGCCCGACGGGGGGAGGGCGCGGGTGGGGTTCGGTGGGGTGGGGGGAGTGGCGGCCAGGCGCTGGGGGCCAGCGCTGGGATGGGAGGGAGGGGGGGGGGGGGGGGGCGGCGGCGGGGCCCGCCCGGCGGGCTCGGGTCTCCTCGACCCAGGCCGCTCGGGCAGGGCAGTCCCGGAACCACGCTGGGTGGGGACCGCCGCAGGAGACGCACAGCAGAGCTGCGGAGTCGCCACCGACGCATTCGTCCGTGTCGAGCGACTGGGCGCACTTGCCACAGGTGGGATGGCTGGCGTGACAGGAGCGCTGATGATGTCCAAATCTCCAGCAGGCACGGCACTGCTGGGGACCCGGGGTCCACGCCTTTACGGGTACAGTGATGTACCCGCAGTAGATCCGCTCGGAGAGGACTAGACCCCTAAACCGGAGCCGCACCATGGGGTTCGGACCGGGTCGCTTCGACCCCATCCTCACCACCTCGGTTACCCCCTGAGACGCGAGCTCGAGGAGGAGCACGGCCTCTGTCAGCGTGCTGACTTCCGGGGAGTAAATGAATCCTTGGCAGGAATTCATTCTGTCTGGAGCGACTACCTCACAGGGCCTGTCCATGAAGAACTGCATGGCCATGAGTGCGTCAGTCTGCTGTCCAGATTTCGTCTCGACAAGCAGCGCTCCAGAGTGGATGGTGCGGGCGTGGTGTACCTCTCCGCAGAGGGCCACCAGTTGGCGGCGCACTGCGAAGGGGTTGGCGTGTCTCATAGACCCGCCGTCCTTCCGCTGGACCAGCAGGAGTGCCGGTCCGTCAGGGGGAGAGGTGTCCGGCGGGAGCCGGGCAACGGGACGGCCTGGCTCCTGAAGGGAACCAGGGGGAGGGGACCCCTGAAGGGGGTCGGGTGGGTCGGGGGGACGGGAGTCCGGCGAGAGCCAGGCCCCTGGACGGGGCGGGCGGGGCCCCTGAAGGGGGCTGGGAGAGGGACCGTCCAGGGGGGCACGCGGACACGCGCCGGAAAACCCCGGAGGGGGGTCGGGCGGGCGGGGTTCCGGGGGGTAGCCATCGTCGTGGCTCAGAGGATGGGATAGGGGCTAACTGTTTACGTTAACTTGCCACACACGACAGAACGTGTTGGCAACTGCAAATTAACTTCAAAGACTGGAGGGGACCTAAGCCGTGGAGGAGGCCTATTGCCAATACAAAATTGTAGCTAATGAAACTACCTACTTAAAAATATCTAAAGTCTACCTATCTAAGGGTCTACAACCCTGCCACACGCACGTGGACAGGGTTCCGCACCCGGAAGCGGTGGAGGGCAGGAGCAGGGCTGGTAGGCGTCCGAGGTCCGATGTCGAAGAAAGGATGTGACGTCATCGGACGGCCCTCGTCGCTGCCGCGGTTGGGTGGCTAGCCTGCGTCCGCGCAGACGTGGGACAACACCGAACTACTGCGGACATCTGGCGGCGGTCCGGCGCGCAGCAGGACTCGGCGCGGCGGACGCGGACGGGCGCGAGGACGGAGAGCGGGACGGCGACACCGGCGTGGAGAGCGTCAACATGGGGCACCGGGGGGACGTGGGAGTATGCGTTTTGCCGCTTTAAACATCAGGTCGCTGAAACCAAAAATACTGAAAATACTGATACAAAAAATACTGTAATATTTTTTGATTGTGATGTTTACGTTCTCAGTGAAACTTGGTTAAAACCGGAAATCCCCTCACGATACGTCAACTTTCCTGGCTATATTCTAACACGCGCGGACCGACCTGATGGTAGAGGTTATGGAGGAGTTGCCGTTCATTGTAGATTTTAAAGTTAGGAGGCTCCAGTCAGTGTGTGCATCTGATCAATGTAAGTTAGCAACTCTGTGGCTTTCGATGACCAATTTGCATGGGCGTCGTTTCAACGTGTGTGCATTGTACAGGCCCCCACGTCACAGCTCTGCTCAGATTTCTGTCGATTTAGACTGTCTCGAGATCCAAGTGCAGCGTGTTTTGCTCAGCTCAACCGATCCCGTTATCATCACTGGCGACATAAATTGTAATATCCTAGGAACTGATGCCGATCCATGTAGAGTTAGGCTGTTGGAATTTTTAGAAAACTTATCCCTGTTTCAACATGTTCGTACCCCCCACTTTTAGGTCTGGGTTTCTGTTAGATGTTTTTATCACGAGCGTAGCTGAATTTACAACTGATGTTCAAGTTCACCAATGCGCCTACAGCAATCACTCCTTTATTATTGCCCGTGTCAACATTCCTAAAGTACGTGTGAAGCCGAAATTCATTTATTCCAGACGTCTTCATAGGATGAATGTCTTCGATTTTTATTTTTATCTATGTCGCACTGACTGGAGCCCAGTGTTCTCGCGCGCGGGAGTTGCCGATCAGTGGACTGCCTTCACCGATCTGTTTCTGCCTTTACTTGACTTTCATGCTCCTTCACAGCGCATCAAGCTGTACAACCCGCCCGGCAGCGGTACGAACTTCAATCCCTCAATCTTCTTCACAAAACTCGCACCACCGGGCAACCACAGGCTCTCGCTTCCCGGCTTTCGACAAACTCTGAGTTTCGATCTAGAAGCACACGCCAGGACGCTGATTTCGCCCTCCCGCGCGTGAGAACCGAAGTCGGCAAGAGACGCTTTTTATACAGTGTAGCGCAGCGCTACAACGCGTTGCCGCCGGACCTGCGTGAGGCGTCTTTACCATCTTTTAAACGTCAGCTCGGTGATCTTTTACATGGTGTATGATGGGTGTCGTGTATGTTTATGTCGGTCGCTGTGTGAATGTGTGTATGATCATGGAGTGTATTTTAGTTTTTGTACGCATGTTGCTAAGTGTCGTTTTTAACATGTCTCCACCTTTTAACCATGACGCGACACTTAGAATAGCCGTTTTATGCATCGGAGAGTGTTTTTACTGTCAATACATACATACATGCGATTGCTCTTTAACATATCAAATTTTACATTAAAGAGTTAGTTAGCGGCAGGGCTTTAAAGGGAATGTTTCACCTTTCTGAAAGTTGTGAAATATACGCTGGTTGTAGTCGAAAATATGAAGTAAGTGCTGCTGAAAACGATGGTGATATTTATATATATATATATATCGTTCCCATATCCTCAATATCATCGTTCACAGTTCGGTTTTCTTCCAGCCAATGACCTTGACGAGTCCGCTCACCACTACGCACCACAATCAATTAATTGCAGCGTTGTGCAACAATTGTAAATAGTTATATCCTTTTCTTAAGCATTCAGTCGAAAGTTGTAATGTCAGAAAACATTTCATGGCTTATTGTGTCCGATTTAAACCCAATAATTGGATTTAAAAAATATTAATTCCGAAGGGATAAGATTATTTCCGAAGGGATTTTGATTTTTCCGAAGGGATTTTGATTCCGACCAAGGTTTTGTTTGTGTGGCTACAACGCAAGTGCGCCAGATGCGCCAGATTCGTTGCATGTATTTAACAGGAACCCCAATGTATAAGTGCATTGCCGCCTCATCCAATTGTTGCAATAGCGTCAGCTGACCGTTGGTCAGATGCAGTTAACTGGAACAAACGCTGCCATAATACATATATGTAGTGGTGCTTAGAAATCCTAAACAGTTTTTAGATTCTTATGAAAAATGAAATAAGTTATTGTTTTTTATTTGCGCTGCTTGGGTAAGCCTTTGATGACGATTACAAATCATAAGTAGTCCTTAGGACTTCTTTAAGCCGATTTTTACGATATCATCCGATAAAGGCAGTGTCCCTTTAAGAAGGAAATGGAATCCGTCAGCATAAAACATTCGCGAGTGCCGTTGCCGGGCCAGGTGACAATCATTCTATTCCCGAGCGGGCCATTTGTTCTCTGTCCGATCTCGGCCTCAATTTCGAACGTTCCGGCTGCAGTCGGGTAAACAGGCCTGCCAAGAAAGTCGAACACATCTCCCGCCTGGGAAGAGTTCATCTTCCATGCGACTTTCCCGGTCTGAACGGCGAAAATCGTTAGTTTCCGCCGCTGCAGGTGCGGAGGAGCGGCAGGGCTTTCTCGCGGCTCGTCGGCAGTCCGGCCAGCCAGCAAAAGTCAGCCGCACATTTACCTACTCATGCAGTTTATTAGGCGATTCACGTGCGCGTCGCCGGCGCCAATACCGCTCTAATCTGGTCTCGCTGCGCCCAATTTGTCAGTCGGCCAAACAACTCCCCAGGCACCAGTGATACCGCACCTTGTGAAATTTCCCAATATCTTGGGAAATGACCTTCAATATTGGGATCTTGGGATTTGGTCCCCAGTCTTGGGAAATTATCGAACTTCAACAAGTTCTTATTTTGATCTTGCTGACGTCCAAAAAGGTACCCAAGATATGCTATTTTGATATAAATTGTTGTTAAGTTGTGATTGAATGCGATTATTTGCCATGAAATCTATAACTTGTTTGGCTTAATTCATAAAGTTCTTGATATGTACCTTATAGTTATAATTCTGCTTATCGTCTTTTGTTGACACAACATATATTCATTGGTGGTCGCCATGCGAAGATAGCCAGCTTCGGCTTGCATACGGCCGGAGTATTTTCGTGGATACTCTTCTAAGTGGATACCTACTCTTCGTCGCCGGGTAGGTGGTGGTTAAATTATACTCTGTATATCAAGCGGATGAATTATTATGGGATGGCTTTAATCCCGAATGCCAGCGTTAGAGGCTAACGGGACGGGATTTTGATTTGGGTCCCAAGTTTTTTTCTCTCACCGTTTTAAACTG